>JAJAED010000053.1:0-130066 GCA_021437015.1 Aspergillus jensenii
ATAATAATAATAATAATAATAATAATAATAATAATAATAATAATAATAATAATAATAATAATAATAATAATAATAATCGAGTAAAACAAACATCATCGGGGTAAACACAAAGGCTAATTTAAAAAGTGCTCTACAAGTTGCAAAGTAGAGTGCCAAATGCAACCAGACCACAGATGGCAGTTCTCGCTTGAAGCTTTGCAGTCTTGTCTGCGAATCAGATAAATAATCTGAGCACCTGTACCTAGGCAAGCCAATTCAATCCCAGCACTTAATTTCCTCCACTGTTGGGCAATTCATGAAGATGATCAGATCCGGGCTTTCATCTGAAGTGAAGTCGCTCGGTTGATGATTCGCGACCTCGGGAAGGAAGCCCGGCAGCCGCTGCTGGGCCGAGCAACCATGCGTTCCACGTTTAACTAGCACCCTTTTCCAATCTCGAGGTGATTAGGCACAGTCCGTCATAGACTGTATCAGTTGAGCAGCCGGATTCGATGTCAAGATGGATATTCCTCAAATGGGAACAGACGGTCGAGGTCCACCGCCGCAACTCTTCAGAAGTTATCTGGTACATCCATTTCCAGCTTCCATTTCCTACGCTAACATGTGTATAGAGGGTTCTCTCGTATGGAGCCCACAACGGCGGAAGCTTCGCAATCATCGTGGGGATTATATCCGCGATAGGCTCCGGTGTGGTGAGATGCCATCCCCTGGTGGACCAGGACTGGCAGACATTGATATTGACATTAACCCTCCCAGGCATTGCCGCTCATGAACGTCGTTTTCGGGCGTCTTGTCGGAGATTTCACCCAGTATTTCGTCCCGGGGAGCGGGTTCACCAAGGAGCAGTTTCTCGCAGCTGTCGCGCGCAATACGCAAGTGTCCCGACCATATGCACTCAAGACCAAGGAACTAACAGATGACGCAGAATGCTCATTCTGTATCTCTTCGTGGTCAAGTTTGTCTTTACGTATATCTTCACGGTATGTATTCTTACAATGCGATCAAAGTCGAGACTCCAGCCTATGATGCTCATATATATAATATATATATAGCTCTGCTTTCGCTTCGTCGGTCTGCACGCCTCCGGTACACTCCGACTCAAGTACATCAAAGCCCTCTTCGCGCAGCCCGTCAGCAATGTCGACGAGATGTCCTCAGGGACAGTAATAAACGCCGTCGTGAGCTCGTCAAACACAATCCAGCAAAGTATCTCGGACCGACTCCCGATCCTGTTCCAGACACTTACAATCCTGGTCACCGCGTACGCCATTGCATTCCACTATTCATGGGCCCTGACGCTCGTCGTCAGTTCCGCGATTGCCTTTATTGCCGTGTGTGTTTCGATCACGACGCCTGTTCTTGTGCGGTTGCTGCATCGCGTGAACGAGGCGGATGATAGACACTTGTCTATTGCGACGGAAGTGTTTGGCTCGATTCGGACCGTCCTGTCGCTGAATGCAGAGGAGGCCTTGACGGAGCGGTACGTCCATTGGGTGAACGAGTCAAGAGACCGTGGGCTGAAGATCTCGGTCGTTGGTGCGGTGCACCTCGGGTTGATTTTCTTTGGTGTATATTGCAGCTTCTCGTTGGCATTCTGGTATGGTTTGAGACAGCTCTATTATGGTGAGATTGACGACGTGGATACTATCATTACGTATGACCCTTGTCTCTGAACCCTTGTCTCCTTGGTGACTGGTCCGTGGTGATCGATTGCTTACATCCAAAAGTGTCTTCATGTCCGTCCTCATCGCTGTCATGGTGATGGGCCAGATTGCCGCACCGTTAATGATCATTGCCAAAGCAATTGGGTCCACGGGCCCCTTCTTCGACATCATCGATGCACCGGAACCGCCACGCTCGGGGCTGCGGGATCCGCAGGTATCAAGCGAAGAGGACATTGTCTTTGAAGACGTGACATTCGCCTATCCGAGTAGGCACACCGTTCCAGTTCTTCGCAAGTTCAACGCAAGATTCCACAAGGGCAGGACAACGGCGCTGGTAGGTCCTTCGGGGTCAGGCAAGAGTACAGCAATGGCGCTCCTTGAGGGTTGGTACCGACTCCCCAAACGTGATGATGACTCCGGGGGGATATTTGTTGGTGGGCAGAATATCAATCATATCGATCTCAAATGGTGGAGGGCCCAGGTCGGTCTGGTGCAGCAGGAACCGCAGCTGTTCAATGACACGGTCTATAATAATATCTGCTTCGGACTGATTGGGTCTCGCTGGGAGAATAGTGCGAATCTGGTGAAATGGAACTTGATTGTTGCAGCATGCAAAGAGGCCTATGCGCATGATTTTATCCAAAGATTACCTGCGGTAGTCATCCTTTTATTTTCAACAGCAAACTCGTACTGATTAGGGTACTGATTATCCGAATTAGGGCTATGAGACGGTGATCGGCGAAAGCGGAATCACCCTGAGCGGCGGGCAGCGACAGCGCCTTGCAATAGCAAGAAGCATTGTAAGCAAGCCGGCGGTCCTGATCCTCGACGAGGCGACGAGTTCTATCGATATCCACAGCGAAAGGGTCGTGCAGGAGGCGCTGGATCGCGTAGCCAGGAACTGCACAACAATCATCATTGCCCATCGGCTGTCCACCATCCGCAAGGCAGACCACATCATTGCGATGGGAGACGGTACAAATCTCCAGGAAGGTACCCATAGTGAGCTCATGGAGCGCGGGGGTCTTTATAGACAGTTGGTGGATGCACAGCAGCTTCATACAGATACCCCTACCCCTATCGTAGACGAATGCGGCAGTCCTATCCTGGAGGGTGAGGGTGAGGACGAGGGACATGGGCCGCTACAGAGTGGCAATGACGAAGCTGCCGCTCACATAGGCAAAGGCCACAGTACCCAAGAACTTCGGTTTAATCTGCTGCGAGGCGTTGGCGGAAAACAACACTTGATCCTGCTGATAATCGCAATTGTTGCAGCATTGGGTGCAGCAGCTGGCTTCTCACTCCAGAGCTGGCTCTTCGCGAAGCTCATCGATTCATTTCGGTTCTTCGGAGATTTGCTGGACGCTGCGCATTTCTGGGCTCTAGTGTTCTTCATCTTAGCACTCAGCATGGGGGCCTGTTATTCAATGCTTGGGTACTCCTCGAACTCTATATCCATGGTAAGGAATCCTCGCCACATAAGAAGGCCACAAAAGAAAGAGGCTAACCATCACCAGCATGTCGGATCCAAAGCAAGAATTAGCTATTTCTCCAGGATCCTGCGAAATCCCGTACCATATTTCGACCAGGAAGAGAACTGCTCCGGAATGCTCGTCTCACGCCATTCGGCAGATACAAAGCAGGTACAAGATTCCAGCGGTATATCAAGCACATTCCCCATTGTAGCCGCTCTCAGCGCCACAGGCAGCCTCGTCATCGCATGCATCTACGGCTGGAAACTGGCACTGGGTGGTGTTGTATCAGTACTCCCTGTACTCGCGACAGCTGCATTTCTCCGCGTGCGACACCAGCTGCAACTGGAGGCCCTCAATGCACAAGTATACGCAGAGAGTTCGGGATTCATCAGCGAGGCGGTTCGTGCGTTTCGTACCATTGTCGCCTTAACCATGGAAGACTCCATCGTCAATCGCTATACGAAGCTGCTACAAGAGCAGCAACAAAAAGCCACTCGACGGTTGTGGTATTCGAGTCTTGTTTTCGCCTTCTCTGACAGCATGGAGCTTCTGGCCATGGCTCTGTCATTTTGGTAGGTCTCCTCCTTCTTCTCCTCCTCCTCAAGACCGGCCGTGTTAAGCGTCTATAGGTATGGAGGCCAACTCCTAGCATCTCGCGAGTACGATATCGTTAGCTTCTTCGTGGTGTACATCGCCGTCATCCAGGCCGCAGGGTCTGCAGGGGTATTCCTCAGTTTCAGCCCAAGCATTGCGCAGACAAGGGACTCGGCGCGGCGAACCCTGATGGAGGCGTCTCACGTCGAAAGAAAAGAATGTTCATCAGCCGATGTTTTTGTTTTACCTCCCACCACTGGCCAGATCGGTCTCGATTTTTCCCACGTGTCGTTTCAATATCCCACCAGAGGGTCGCCGACATTGGAAGACTTGAGCTTCAAAATACGCGGTGGTCAATTCGTCGCCTTCGTCGGCCCGTCTGGGTGTGGGAAGTCCACCCTCATCTCCCTCTTGGAGCGCTTCTACGAGCCAACAAGCGGCGAGATCCTCTTCAGCGGCCGCAATCTGCGCGAGTTGGACGTGTCTTCCTATCGTCGTGCCCTTGCGCTGGTGGGCCAAGAACCCGAGCTATTCGGGGGCAGCATTCAAGAGAATCTCCTCCTAGGGTTGAATCTTCATGGTCATGATGGTGACGGTGATGATGACGATGCTGAATCGGAGATGGAGCGCGCATGTCAACAGGCGGAGATCCACGACTTCATTATGTCACTTCCTAATGGCTACTCAACGGAGCTAGGGACCAACGCCCAGGTGTCGCTTAGCGGTGGTCAGAAGCAGCGATTGTGCATCGCCCGTGCCCTGTTGCGGAGCCCGTCTGTGCTGCTTCTCGACGAGGCGACGTCGAGTCTTGATTCCGAGTCGGAGCGTCTCATTCAAGACGCGCTCGAGCGGTTAGCAGCGGAGCGGGATATGATTATTGTCGCAGTTGCCCATCGATTGGCCACGATTCAGAAGGCGGACTGCATTTATGTGTTTGGGGACGGTGCCGAAAGGGAGGGCTCGCGAATTGCAGAAAGGGGGACTCATCAGGAACTGCTGAAGCGCGGAGGGCTCTATTTCCAGATGGTATGTTTACTTTTCTCTATTGAATCATAGTGGCTGACGAAAGTAGTGTCAGGCGCAGGCTCTCGACAGGTAATATAACCTGGATCAATAGAAACAAGCTAGAAGTATTAGTAGACGGCGGTCAGAATCTGAACGGATATCACGAATGCAATACAACGAATTGGCCCTGATTTCCAATTCGTCTAGTATAGAAACGATCAAAGTGTTGGCATATAATGCAATAGAAAGATGGCCTAATAACGCTAGTGGTTTTTTATGGTCGAATGGTATGTCTCGATATTAGAAGAGTTAAGTAGGTGTTCAACATTGCCCTTCTTGCAAGTTTTCTTGTGGCGTTCCTGCTTTTATTCTGAAGTATTCAACTCAATTCAATTCAATTCAAGCTCATTAACCCGTTGTAGCTAGATAGGTGTTCTGGATATGCGGGTGCTTTGTCGGTCAAAGCAAACTCGAAGCTATCAACACTGTTTTAAATACAGTAGCAATCCCATATAAATAGAAATAATAATGATTGAAGCTATTTCACGCAACTAGCTCGCCATCCCCTTTTTAAACTTTTAATATTAACTTGTTCTTGCCACTCTGTTCCTTCTATAATTCCTTCCTCTTTTGGCATTGTGGCCACCGGTTAACTTAGTAGCCGGTGGCCTGTTCAGGGCCTCCTAATCCTTGTCTTTAGTATTTTATTCTGTTGCTCTTCGGCTTCTAGTTCCCTCAGCGAGCCTGGCCTCTGGTATGGGCCCTGGCTGGCTATGTAGTTCCTAGTTTTAGTAGTATAGCGGACTACCGTAGGCCCAGCCCGTAGACCGGGTAATTTAGTTAGTATCCTGTATAGATAGGCTGCTTGCTTCTTATTCTAGAGCTCTATATCCTCCGTGGTTAAACTGCCCCTGGATCTCTGATAATTCTCGGGTCTCCGGGGCCTCCGGGGGCTCTAGATTTATTTATATTTTCTTAAACTACTTTAGTAAACCTGTTTTCAGTATGAATTCAGCTATATATCTAATAGCTTTGGGATCGGAGACTAACTAGTTATAGTTAGTATTTATGCTGACATCTATACGTGCGGTGATTTTAGTTATTATCTCCGCCTGCTCTACCTGCTACCTCTTATATGTTAAAAGAATGTATTACGGAGTCTGTCTAGCCTGGCTCCAGTATATATACTAACTATTAGGGTGTTGCTTTACCTTAAATAGGTAATAATTCAGCGCGGAGCGTTCTGAGCGGAGTTATATAATTACTGAGGTATAGGTCTTCGGGAGACTCTTATACAGATTCAGCGCGGCCTTTCTAGGGTGCTTGATTAAGTATCTGGTAGATCTTATTTTTTTTTAGTAGCTGTTTACTATTTCTTCTACTATTTATTAATCTGCTAGCGGACCTGCGACTTGGCTGTAGAGGCGAGCTGGATTATAGTTTCCTTAGATTTCTATCCTGTACTAAAAATCTTATTCTGATCTTGATTCAGGCTCTGTAGTATGGCTAACTTTACTTTATAATCTGCCTTCTTATTTTCTTGTAAACTAACATGCGCGGGCACCTACTAAATTATTAGCTTGCACCCTAACTTTTGGAAGTCCCGGGCATGTTGGTAGATTGACTAGAGGAGATACTGGCCTAAAGGCTGTTGCGGATTAGTAACGGCCTGGATTCCTGCCTGGGAATCAGAAATTATCTTAATAGCTACCGGGCTCGGGGATCCTGTGGCTACTGTCTCTAGGGTAGTTTTTAGGGCTGTATTGATCCCGGCCAGCTCCGCTGTGTATATACTGGCCTGAGCTTCTGTTCCCAGATATCTCTACAGATACTGGCCGGACCTGGGACTTACTGCCGAGCTCCTAACTAGGCTTTGATATCTGCTTCTATCTGTGTACTAGATCGCGTGTTCCGGGCTCACCGGGGTGTCCCTATACGCGGTGTTATAGTGCTTTAGTGCTTTGTCAAGATCCTTCGTGATTAATACCGGGATGGCCTCTTCCCATAGCTTTAGGATGTAGGCCTCCCATATCTCCCACTCTTCTTTCTTTCCTAGCTTCAGGATCGCGTTCCGGCCCTGTGCGAAGGCCTCTAGGGGGGTGAGACCCCCTAGGCGCTTCTCCGGGCTTTTTATTCTGAAGTACTGTAACCTTTTCTGTAGTTTTTTAACAATATACTGCAACAACCTTGATCATTTACTAATGTACCAATATGAAATAACTTTTAATTAATCCACCCAGGTGCGCTTGGTCCGCAAATATTCATAGTCTGGCATGGCAGCCTCTACTCTGCTTGCAATGAGTGCTGCGCCAACCTCGCCAAATTCCTCCTTCCACTTCACTGCCTCCTTCGCGGTGTCAATGTGCTCTGGGGCTCTCTCCTTCTTTATTCCACTCGAGTTCCGTACAGTCTGGGCAAACGCCTGAAGAACCGGAGTCATGTTGTTTGTCTTGGGGGACCAAGTCTGTTGGACCAATGACTTGTCCAGCCCTATCGCCTCTGCCACTTTCTGCGCAATGTTAGGATGCAGAATGAAATCATTCGCATCCAGGAGAATGGCGTTGTTCTGGTCTCCACAGGCCTCATAGTAGTCAGTGTACCAGTCGTACAGCTCTCGCGTCTCAGCGAATGACATTGCATTCCACATTTTATCCCGGAATCGTTTCCCGGCTGGGCCGTTGTCGAGCATGGAAACATCTCGCAGCATACTGGACGCTCGACAGAACGACGGGAAAACGAGTGCGGGATGCCGGATTAGAAAGATGGGCGTCCAGGCCTCGAGAAACGCTGATGGGAAGACGGTAGGGTTGTCTATCGTCTCTGGAAAGGAGGACGTGACATTGAACCGTTTACGACCACCGGGCAATCGCTGGTGTTCAGGGAAATGTAAGGTGAAATCACAGAGATGATTGCCGTGTTCCTTCAGAAAAATGACGGTCTTCCCATCTGCCTCCCCAGACGCGATGTATTCGTTCAGGTTGTCGTAACATTCTTGGAAGGCCAGCCTCCCCTCTTGTAGCTCCTTGTCGCTCGATTCACTCCCAGGTAATTTGTCAAGCATATCCAATAGCGCCATATAAGGTTTCAAGGTTAAGTGCGATCTCCGCTCGTCCCAGTGTACGTGCTCTTGTTTTTCAAGTCCCAACATCTTGATCAGAAGATGTGACGCAGTACGAGGCTGTGCCAGAAGACAGACCCGACGGGCCTGGGCCGGAGGATCAGATGTGCGAGTCATATTATCAATTTAGTTGGCTGAGCAGAGAAGTATCTTCGCGGTTGGGGGGGTTATCTTGGCTTTTCCGCCTATTTATAAGGCCAGGCCAGCCATGTTCACGGTCGAAGTAGATAGACCCACACCAGCAAGCAGCAAGGAAGGTTCACCGCAATATGTATCCCTTGATGACAGCGGTGGTCCCCATGTCCACGAACCCATCATTGGCAAGGTCGATCGCCGAGAAAGATCTGTGCTTGGGCGCCGTCTGTCCTACTTAGGGCTGGCGCGGCGCACCCCTTACTCCGTAGACTGATCGCTCACCCCAGATGTTCTTGTCACTTAATGAACGCGTGGCACTGCTAGACCGCCATTCTGAGACAGTGATCCTTTCTCCTTACTTCCTCAATCCTTCAGGAGACAGGGCAAACGCTGCAGCGAGCAGGTCAGAGACCTAAAGTACAGGCGAGCAGCTGAGCGTGGGGCAGACAGAGACAGACCTCGAAGACGCGTAGAAGATGTCTACCATTATGAATTTATGATGCTATATTAACTAGAATCAATATTGACCTATCGACTCACTGTCGACTATGAGCATCCGGCGGTCGATTTCCAATGGACTCGAGGCCACTGCGGCGATCGACATAGCAACGACTCACGAGCGATTTGCTGGAAGAGCGATAGGTGGCTGGATTCTCCAATGTTCTATTATTCAAGTCTTCAAGTCGCAGATGATGCAGCGAAAAGTCGTTTTTGTGAGACAGCACAGCGTGGTACATTGCCTGTTGGTTACTGCGCTCTGTAGACGGGTCCACTGGGCGGCGTAAATTGCCTTCTATATAATTTTCGACGAATGAAAGAAGATTTATAGATAATTCCTTAACAGAAATTGATAATGAAAGACTTTGAGGAATGGATACTGATTCGATAATTAATAGTTATTATTGACATAGTTGTAATCAAGTAAGTAAAGTATTATTAAGCAGTCCTTTGTTCCTTGCATAATAATAGCTACCTACCGCGCCATGCTAACCTTGCCCTGACCCTACTCGACATTGTGTCCTTATCCTGTAGCCGTATTGTGGAGACAATCAGAAGCTCTAATCTATCTTGTAGTGATATATCGGAGGTAGTACCAGCATGCGTAGACAGTGCCACCCTCTCGAAACAAACATAAAGTTTACGAATAAAGCTGAACTATAAATAAGCAATGCATACTTTATTACTGTCCTGTCCAGCTAATTCCACGCCCCGAGCCAGCGGCTCTGCTAGTGGCAAGGTAGGGTCTAAACCTTGATAATGCCTATAACTTCACCCGCGGTACTGACAATTCCTCTACTAGGAACACCTGCGATAGGGGCTTTTATGTCGGATCGGGAGGAGTAGGGTTATAAACAACTAAATGGAAAAGAATTATTCTTAAACTGATATTTTTATTTGATCTGTATTCTGCTAAAATCGATTGTTCTTCGACTAATTCGAAGGAGGTAGGAATAGGTAGAAAAAATGGAAAGTAAGGGAAAATAGATCCTCTGGATCGCCGTACGCAACAGTACCTAGGTGGTTCTCGTCGCAACAGCCCGGCGTTACTCCTAAGCTGCACCATGGCGCCTTTGACGCGATGTCATGCGACGAATCCTGTGGGCTCCGTAATAGCATGATTCGGGGGGCGGGAGCACGGGGTCGGCGTCGTAATGGAACTATATCTGAGCAGCAGGATATGGGTTATGACGACCTGGTACGGGCATTGATGGAGTATGTAGTCTGGCTAGTCTGTAAGTGTTATAGAGGTGCATTTATCTTAGATTATGATCTCTATCTTGTTAATGTTCTTACTGGTAGGCTGTTGACGCCGCGCGGCCTGGCTGTCTTTCGATTTTAACCAAGTATTATAGAGATAAGGTTCTGACTGGTTAAACCCGGTGTTTATTAAGCCAAGTAGTAGATCTAGGTATCATCAGTGGTGCCACTTCCTATGATAGAAGTAATAAGCGAAAACCACCACATTGTGAGGCAGGGAGGTTGAGGGGGTGTCATAGTATAAGATTGCTACAAGACTGTCAGTCGCACTCAATCTAGCTGATTTTATTCAATCTGTGCATTCTACTTGAAACGCCAGGCATAATAATTGAAATCAAGCGAATCTTGGGCACTTTCACGTCCTTCTTTATCTCGGGCGCTCCTCTTCCATGGGAGGGGTCTGAATCCAACCTATATACAGCCCGACTGTCCAGTTGCCCTGATTCCTACTAATTTATTCATTAAATAATACTCCATTAGATGCCCTCGCAAGCAGATAATACTCCTCCTGTAATAAATATAGCGCCGGCCTCTACTCCTGCTTCTATAACTATAACAGATACTAATATTACCGCCGCGCCCTAGACTAATATATATATTATAATACTTATTACCTAGACTACTATAATATATACTACTACTACCTCTCCGGCAGCTATTCTCCTCTAAGTAAATTCTATCTGCTGTAGTATTCTAGCTGCCCTAATTTCCCTTATTATAACCAGATCCCGTACGCGAATAAGTGCTATACATGCACGGCCGCGAATATCTATCACCCGCCTACCGAGTGTCCGACTTGCACTACCAGACCTACAACAGCTACCGAGTGTCCTACGGGCACTGCCAGACCTACAACGACAACTACCGAGTGCCCGACTTGTACTGCGACACATACGACGTCCAGCGAGTGTTCTACCTGCACCGAGCACACTACCACTAGCGAATGTTTAACGTGCACGACGCACCCTACTTCGAATACCTATCCCACCTCGAACACGTACCTAACCTCCAACCAGTACCCGCAGCCTAGCAACCCTCAAACCCAAACCCCGGGCGGTGGATCGGGACCACTACCCTCCCAGCCAAGCGAATACCCAACTCCAGGAGGAGGTGGTGGTGGTGGTTCTCCATTGCCTCCACCAGGTCAACAACCTGGCTCCCCCGGCGGCGGTGATAGTGGCAGCGGTGGCTCCGGCTCCAGGCCTCCACGACCTAGCGGACCAGGCAGTGGAGGCAGTGGAGGCAGCGCCGGCGGAAACCCAATCCCCCCCGGTGGTGGAAGTGGAGGCATGCCAGGTGGGAGCACTGGTGGGAATAGCGGTGGTGGGGGTTCGTCTGGCGGCTCCTCAGGGGGTTCTTCCCAATCTGGTCATACAGTACAGGGCACGGATCCTTTAGTATAAAAGTCAGTTACTCCCTAGTTCTATAATATATCTATATCTTCTCTTTATTCCATCGCCCATTTATTAGCTACCTTAGTTAATATACACTGGAGGTATCTTTGATTAAAATATACTCAGAAAATATCTTATAGAAAGAAGGCTCTAAAAAAGGATCTGGAGTAAAAAAGTAAGTTTCCTATACTATCTTTTTTACTATACTAATAAATAACAGTAAAGAAGTACGGCTCGGAAGCTATCCCTGATAGCCAACCGGCACCAGTACTCAAAAGTACACCCTCGGAAGCTATCCCTGATATCCAACTAGTACCAGCCTTCCCTGATAGGCAGATGCTAGAGACGTCATACTCAGAGTTAATACAATCACTAGAATCAGAGACACCAATAAAAGAGGAACTAAATATATTCAAGACTACTGTGCGGAAGGAGTATATGGTCGCCCGTAAGATTATAAATTTAATAGAGGCGAGGAAGCATTACAGAGACTTAATTAATTCACTCTAAAGAAGGATTAAAGTACTAGAGGAAGAGATAAACTAGACATATACAAGACCCACGAGATGTATTAGCGAGAAAAGGCAAAGATGGAGTACGAAGTACTTAGTACACCCTCACTATCAGCTACTTTGCACGCTGCAATCTACCTCTACCTCGTCTATAGATTCGTAATTGTCGGCCGGGGCATGCAGCCATATTGATCTTCACTTCTTCAAAGCTAAAAATATTTACTGGGTCACTCGATCTGTACCAAAGAATCTAAACGAGGCTGCAGTCAATAAAGGGCTCCGCAACATTCATCCGCATGAATTGATCTACTGAAACCCGAGCCCCTAGCATCTATGCCCCATCTCAATGACCAAGTTCCTGATTGCGTGGCTGTAGACTCCACAAGCCCCCTCATGTTGATCGATCTATGTTGAATGGTTGAATCGATCGTACGTGGAAAACCCGGAAGTGCCATCTCGGTTGTCTTTCCCATAAAGGTGTAGAGCATGGGGATTCCTGCATAAGGTCCACCGTCCACCTGGCCTTCCAGGGCGAAGGCTCGTTGTGGAGACTATACATTTGTCACAGAAACACTCGGACCAGTAGGTGGCGTTGTGAAGCTACCGTGCTCTTTTATGACTCGGGGTCGAGGGTCGAGAGTGGAGGCAGCTGGTCTGATCTTCGGTGATCAACGAGGTATAGTTATATCCTTCGCCCCGTCTCGGCGGATGGGATATGGCAGTATCACAAGCATTTTCTCGAGTACTATTATCTATGAAGAATATATAGAAATTTTGTAAGTGTTTAATGACTTGGAAATCACCCAGTTATCTGGTGCGTGTTTATGAGGACTTCTACCTCTACTACCCACGGCGCAAGTAAATAGAGGGCTGGTAGAGAGAATATTGTAATTACGTGTTACCTGAAGCTGAATAGTTAACTATCATGTTCTTGTTCGCCGAGGTCTTCGAGGTTTTCGTCAGTGTGCAGATCACTAACTAGTTACAAGTTCAAGATCAACCTGAAGACCATATTTAGAGTCACTGGTGTCCTAGTATAACTTATAAATACCTCATCCACGCCCGCCGGTCCTGTATCTATTTCCCTAACCCTCAACTATTCTTTCAATCAAGCATTCAAGCCGTTCCTCAAAAGTACTATGTTTGAAATATGCGTTTGTCAATGGTCCTCCTTGGCCTCGTCGGCCTCCCATTCTCCCTCGCAGTCTGTTACGAAGGTGACTACAACCAGTACCCGACAGACTTCCTTGGTCGTGTGAAGTATCCCGAGGCCAACGCTATTATTGCTGGGAGCGGGGATTGTAGCCGTCACTATGAGATAGCCGGAGGATACGGCTGCTGCTGCGGTTGCTCTACTAAATAGAGTGCTCAATTCTTATCCACAGTATGTACTAGGTACCCTGGTATGCGATCCTGAGTAATACGCTAGTCGTTCTGCTCGCAATTGCTAGATTCGTTCCACTCTTGAGCGGCTATGAAAATATGGCATAACTAAAATGGGGGATGATGAAGGAGGTTATACCAGAGGGTCACAATGAACATACAACAGTCCATTCAAAAAGAATATAAGTCAACCCACTACCAATTCATGCTCTGACTAGACTATATTATAGACTTAAGCGTAGTATAGAAATAATAGGCCTGCTAGTTCAAGCCTTTCCTTTCTTACGTAGCCTACATATCTCATAGAACCGCCCTAGTTTCGGCTTCTTACATGTCTCTTATAGATCCGAGTCGATCTACTAAGCGTGGTGCTTATAGTTACAGTCCAAATAATCAGCGGCAAGTGCAACTCTATAGTCTATACCTATAGTTCTGAGTGGCCGTCGCGGTACACAAGACATGACTCGCCGCGGAGCTAAAGATAGAACACTGCCTAGTTACGCATCATTTCTTCGGATCTTCCTTCAGAGTCACGATCCGATTAAGTACAACCCTATCATCTGAGCTATCGCGGTCCAAGCAGAAATACCCTACGCGCATCCCTTGAAACCGAACACTCTCTGGAGGAGGTGGAGGCGCTGCCAGTGCCGCGCTGTCTGAGTCTGAGTCGGACGTTTGCTTTTGCTTTTGCTTTTGCTCCGCTTTGAAGTTGGGCCACGGGGCCCTGCGGATGATTTCTTGGAGACCCACTTCAACCACTGCGTTTGAGAAGACGTGCTCTGAGTTCGGGTTGACAACGGAGAGGAACCCATCAGGGTGCGAGTCTGGATTGCTGACGGTGAAGAGGGGATCGTGGACGCGGACAGAGGCCTTGATGGGACTGTTCAAAGATGGGCAATCTGCGACCCAGTGGATGTAACTAATGAACGGGCTTGGTTAGCTTAAATTTGAGCGCTGACGCGAAAAGGACGTCGAGCCTGCTTTAGACAGAGGACTTACGCCTTGGGTTTCTTGAACGTGGCACCCTCCTCAGGTTTGTCGTAGTGGGCACGTATTGACGTTACAAGGCCAGTGGTCGGATCTTTCTCGAAACCGGTTGCCGTTATGGGATACGGCACCTTCAACAAGCCGACTGATTTGCCAGGAGCTAGCCGGAAGAAATCTTTGCTGGCGGTCTCCGTAAAGTCAGATCGGTCAATATAGACCGTTCCGGTGAACGGGACAGTGTGGACCTAGGCATATGAGCACTGGATCGCGATATAGTTTGTGGGGGTACATACACCAAATTCGGGGTCTTTCGAAAAAGGGACTTCGACCATTTCCAGATAGTCTTCAGGGAGGTTTTCGATCACCACAGGGATAGGATCGGGAACGACCATCAAGCGTGGCACAGTGCGTTCCAAGTACTGTCTTACACTTTGCTCAAACCGCTTGGTATCTATAGTGGTTGTCGCCTTCGAGACACCAAGCCCATTGACAAAAGAAAGAATAGCGCCAGGCGGAATACCTCGACGTTTCAGAGCAATAAGCGTGTATAGACGAGGATCATCCCAATCGTGAACATGTCCGTTCGAGATTAGGTCCATGATTTTCCGCTTGGACAGGACTGTGCCAGCCAAATTAAGGCGCCCATATCTATAAAGCAAAGTAAGCGCGAGATAAGGCAGTCAATCCCGTGCTCTGAGTGCAGATGGGAATCTAGGGTACTTACTCTCTTTGCATGGGCCGGTAGACTTCCAGCTTATCACAAAGCCAATTATACGAAACCCTTGAGAGCTCAAACTCAGTCGTACAAAGCGAGTGCGTGATCCCTTCAAAGCTATCAACAAGACAATGCGTGAAGTCATAGGTTGGATAGATCCTCCACTTGTCTCCAGTGCGATGATGGATACCCAAGTTCTGTTCGGCGTCGCCGTCATCACCCTTCCGAGGCTGAATGACACGATAAGCAGCCAAGTCCCACATTTGGGGATTTCCCGACTTGAGGTCCTGCTTCATACGGAGAGTGGCCTCTTTGGGCGCATACTTCCCATCTCGCATGGCTCTGAACTTGACAAGAGACTCCTCGGTGGGCCGGTCGCGGTGAGGACAAGCATAGCGAGGGGTGGTGCCTTTACCACCACCGCGTTGGAGAGAGACCTCGCTTTCTGAAATGACATGTTATTAGTGGAATCAAAAAGCACCGACTCTGGAGGGTGACATACTAGAGCAGTGGCAAACATATGCTCCGCCTTTCTTAATAAGATCCTCTGCGAGTTCGTACAGGCGATCAAAATAATCACTCGAATATGTGACTTTGACGGGCTCGAAACCCAACCATTGAATCATATCCGCAATAGCAGTGAAATATTTCTCCTCCTCCTTAGCGGGGTTCGTATCATCATATCGAAGATAACAAACGCCTCCATGGTATTGTGCAAATCCGAAGTTGATTGCGATGGCTTTACTGTGCCCCAAGTGAAGGAAACCATTGGGTTCGGGTGGAAAGCGGGTGAGGACCTTATCAGCCGGGTTCAAGCCATAGACATCAGCAAGAAACCCGACCTTGAACATGGCCTCTGGGTCGTCAGGAACATTATCTTTAGGCGATGGAGCCTTGGTTGTGTTGGGCTTGGGCTTGGGTCTTTGGTTTTTGGGCCCTGCCGCGTCGGCTGGTTTGTCCTTGGGAGGCTCCATTTCAGATAGTATACACGATAAACAGAGGATATTGTTTCGAGGTGGGAAACACTATGGAAAGTTTATGACTGTAAGTGCTGGAGTCCTTTATTATCTGGTAGTAAAATTAGGTAGTAGAGGCTGAGAGAATTGTGAGTCAAATGAGTCACAAGCTCTTTTAAATGATAACACACCCTTTGTTATTAAAGAATTAGCAAATGCGACTTAGGACTTTATTGGCTGGCTATAATGCTCCCGCAGCCTTTTGTTCGTTCGCCAAATGGGCGCCAACTTAGCTTAACTGCGGGCGCATCTAAGACACCTTACATACCAGTTACCACCAACAGCACAACTTTGTAGGTATCATTGCCCTATGGTTAACAAACAAACACCACTAATACCGAGCCGAAATATAAATTATTCTCCTTCAAAATTCATCTATCGCGGCTCTTCCTTCCTTACAAGCCTATGAGAATGGACCGCAATTCAACAGACGACTAACCTTCACTAACGATGGTTTATATAGGGTTAACCGGAGGTTGGTCTGCTCCATTATATAATGTTATTCTGTTATGAACTTGAATCGGCCATTCATTATCCAGTTCCTGTGTAACAACGGGAATCTCCCCATTGAAGATGGAGACGAAATCGGTAGGTCGTGGTAGCTGGAGGTACGTTAAACGTAAGTCCAGTTTGCCAGTAAACTGGCCATCCATATCTACTAGTACCAGTGTTCTACTCGGAACCCACTCGAATGCTGAACAGATGAGATATTCATTTCATTTCATTTCCCTCCTTCCCTTGCTCGTATGCTGCAATCGGACGGGTAGGTAGTAAATCAAAGATAGTCATATAACATAAAAGCATCATTTACAATCATCCAGTTCAAACCAGCTGGGTTTATTCCTCAGGGTATCCATACCCCGTCGCCCTACCACCCTTCCTTCCAGCTTCTTTGGCACGCTGCTCGCCAGGCTGGAAGCTTCCACTGGAGGCCTGGCCACCCTGGGACGCAATATCGCGCTTTGAATGAATCACGTTAACTTCACATCGCTAGGCTAAACGAGATACATAGCAAAAGAGATAAGTACCTGCTTGCCGGTGTCCATGCTGGCGAAGCCACCGGCGTGGCTGTGCTGGCCACCCTTGCGGGCGATGTCTTCGACCTCGCCTTGTGGGCGGTTTAAGAAGTTACCGGGATTCTGGTTTTGGGCCATTTTGATAGTATTTGGGCGGTTCCGGTGGTGCTATTTGACTTGTTTATAGCTTGGAATGGATCATTGTTTCATTGAAGGAACGGTAGGGGAGATTCGGGGCCGTTCTTATAGCCTGACTTAACCCCCAGATTGGCGATCATGATGTCGAGGGTGAGATCATGATTGTTAGGAGAGTTGCTCTGTACGGTAGAGCGGCATCATGGTCTTGTCATTGTGGGCTCGTGAGGTCAAGATGTATAGGTGGCGAAGAGCGATGAATCGGGAATGGTTGTGTATTTTCCTGCTGTCTTGGTCTTGGGAAGCTTAGTTATAGATCGAGTAATGATTCAGGAGGCAAATGATAATCCCGCATTGTAATTCTGATCACTGAAAGCCTGATTGTTGTGATCTATGGTATCGATCGACGTGGGCTTTGTCTAGGCCGGTGTTGAGGCGATCCACGTCATCCTTACTCAGAGTCGAGACTCAACTTGACTCGATGAGTCGTGATTCGTGATGCTGCCCTGAGGTACATTGAACTATTTTTAACAGGTACTGGATTTGGCCAGACAGGCCGATGGGTTGATTTAAGCATGATGGCATCCGTAGCGAATTCCTCGGGAGCTGCCGACGTCAAACTAGGGCAAGGTACAATCGCATGGGCTACTGCAGAAGTATCGCCTTTTCTTGGAATTTCAGGTATTAAAGCTAAATGAAAAATCCAGAAAGTGCATGCAACCATCAACAACCGCCAGCAAAACGAGAAATTTTGAACTCCCAAAAAGGTGCTAGAAGGGAAGCATTTGCGCCTGTTGGTACGTGTAGTAAGTAATCAAGCCACAGTCGATGTTGTTTACAGAAAGTTGGGTTGTGCCTCATCTTTCTGCCATTGTATCCACTCAAATGTATCAACGCTCGCTGCTTGATGGTGACGACGACGTAAAGTACCACTTCGGACACCCGATACGCAGCCGTTTCGCTTGTGTGTTGCTAGACCTCTGGGCTTGGACGATCGAGGCAGCTTCAGCTATGCTCACACTGCTGGCTTCCCGAGAGGTCATGGCGGTTTCTCGAGATGCTAGTTGCGAGCCCAAATTCGAGGAAGACGGCGCGCTTGTGGTCACCTCTTCCCTGTTTCCGGAACTCTCGCCCTCCCCGTCTTCCACCCCGTTTGTGTCTGGGAACAGCATGTTTTCTGCTTGTTGATCTGAAAGATCCCAGCAAGAGGGCGATCGGGTAACGGGTGCCCCAGGGCTGGCGTTTTTCATCGGCCCAAACACAGACGGGCTTTCCAGGAAGGCTTGATCGGAGACCTGCAATAATCCGGCAGACTGTTCGTCAGGTACTTGGCTCTCGGTCTCGTCTTCGCTAGGAGTTGGTCCATTCTCAAGGCGATCGTTTCTGGTTTCTGCCGCAGAAGATTGTGTTAGTTTGTGGGTCGACGGTCCAGAAATGTTCTTACCACCACCTTCTGTGTCCAGAGACGCATCGTTCTCGATTTCCGGTACAATCTCCATATTAGTGAAGACTTCCTGCTGTTGATATAACCCACGGCAGTTGATGGACGAAGATAGTTGCAAGCTGAATCCATGATAAATGGCTGAAAATTCGAGGAACCTTCGAGCCGTCTCCCAGCTGTAAAGTTTTCTGACGTCTGGTGACGGATAACACATAAGGTCCTTCCATTTCGGTAGGTACGAAACTTTACCTATCAAAATGCTTTTTCCTGATTTGCATGCTTCCAACAAGAATCAATCCGGTATTTGGTGGCCCAAGTCTGGGGAAGTTACATGATATACATGACATTCTGTCGTCGCAGTCGCTACTGGCTACGGCATATCCTGGCCATCTGGCATCTGTATCACCCGATGCACGGATTGGCCTGACACGACTCAAATAGGATTAAGGTTGTGTAAAATCAGCTGCTTTGTTACCTGACCTCACCAAACCCTAGAATTTCGAGTATACATGGCATCAAGATAGCCAGTATTCCCAGTGCAATGTATAGGGTGTATCTGCTGTCAGTATTAGTATGAGGATACCGGAGGCGATAAGGCGGGGGTTTCGAGGATCGGTGGGAGAGGCAGAGAGAGATACAATCGAGGATGCATTGGAGAGGCATCATTTTCCTGAATAAAAGGCTTCTTGCGGATTTCAGGCGTTTAGACGGGAGGAATATGTAGGAAGGGAGAATAATAAAGAGAGAGCCTGTATAGACAGAAGTGTTAATGCCCGACCTCCTTCATGTGGTATGCATATCGAGGACCAAGACATTTCGAGGGTGTAGCCAGCGGTGGAATAATACTCTTGAGTCTACACTGCAAATTACAAGACACGAGTTGGACCGAACATATGTAGACTAGCTACAAGGATATAGTAATATTTCCGTAAACAACCAAATCTTCTCCAACCAGCCGGACAAGCCGACCGTATTGATGAAAAAAGGGAGTTCGCGTCGATCGGAGATAGTGTAAGCCCGATGACACTGTGTAGCAGGACATGCGCAAGCACAGAGGTCCCGCCACTAAGACCAAAAATAAGATTAATCAATGTTGTGTTCCTTAGAACACTTTCAGAGATTAAACTGAAAAGAACAGATACTACACTTGATCTAAGCCAAAAGGCAAAGAGAGCTGGAAAAGAAAAGAAAAAAAGGTCTAAAGATCGCGGGCGGGAAGGAGTATTTATATTCGCAGTCAGCGGGCCCGTGCGTAGCGAGTCACTAGTGTCGATTTTAAGTCCCTTTCATTGGCTCGTAGCCTCCCACTCTTCACGAGACTTTGCCCTAAAGGCTGGGCCCTAATCCGCTTCCCGATTTGGACAAACCCACCACGGAGGGCTCAGATTCGGCATCGCAGCTTGCTCCATCGTCGAACTTTTTCTCCCTCACACCCACAAAAGGCGCAGGATACTCACCTCTTTGCGACCAACGACTTTTCACTCCTCATCTCCTTATACACCCCCTTTTCAGTCACAATGGCTCCCGCTGTATGTTTCCATTCTTGAACCGCTTTGCTGTTCCCCCTGCGTGTCCGTGATGGTTCTCGCTTCGCTTGCCCACCTCGTCGCTACATGCCCATCACCAACGGCCGAAATGCCCACGGTAGGGAATGCGCACGAGAGGCTGGAAATATGCAAACGAGGACATCACACACTATCGGGGTTCGACAAATGGAACAGTAGGCTAATTGAATCGTCTTCCGGTTGAGTAGGTCGCCCGTGGTCGCAAGGCCCAGAAGGTCACCCAGAAGGTACGTTACTACCAATTTCTTAAAAAGACATAATTATTATATGAAAGAAGGACTCGCTAACACTCATCTCTACAGTTCGTCGTCAACGCTTCTCAGCCCGCCAACGACAAGATCTTCGATGTCTCGGCTTTCGAGAAGTTCCTCCACGACCGCATCAAGGTTGAGGGCCGCGTCGGAAACCTCGGTGACAAGGTCGTCATCTCCCAGGTTGGCGATGGCAAGGTTGAGGTTGTCGCTCACATCCCCTTCTCTGGTCGCTACCTCAAGTACCTGTACGTTCCCGGGATCCCTCTTTCGTTGGTTGGTTTGGCAGTTGAGGACTGTGCTAATATAACCACTACAGGACCAAGAAGTACCTCAAGAAGCAGCAGCTCCGTGACTGGCTGCGCGTCGTCTCGACCTCCAAGGGCGTTTACGAGCTCCGCTTCTACAACGTCGCCTCTGAGGAGGCCGATGAGGATGAGGAGTAAATTTCTTCTACTCTCTCTTCTTCTAGGGGTTGATGGAGTGAGCTGGAAACGGGATGGATTCATTTCCACCTAACAGCAAAAAAAAAAAAGATAGAAGTCCGGACGGTATATCCAGTTCCGAACTGGGTATGGATTTTTGTGCTCTATCTGGTATCGACGGTGTTGGAAACATTTTTGAGTGAAGGGCAGCGGCGAGCCTGAAAGGGTGGCCGTTTTGTCTTTTTGCTCTCTTATACCCGGTGTTACACTTCGGCCGTCGGTATGAATATCTTACTTCAGCTACTCATGACGTTATGAATGGTAGAGATGAATAATGGAGCCAATCTACACCCACCCAAACAACCACGTTGATCTGAGCGTAGATGATTTGTGAATGTATATGCATATCGTATCGTAATCCACAACACCAAATTCTGGTCAGTCTATGAATTCGCCGCTTCACTGGACCTCTTCACCCCAGCTCCACTCCCAAGCTTCAACTGCGGAAATACAGAAATGTCCTCTTGCCCTGGCGGCGCCACAAGTTCCCCATCCGTCATTACCCACCCCCTCGCCTTCAAGGTCTTCCACGCCTCCGCCGCCTTAACCCTAACCAGATCCCCTGTAGCAATCGCATCCTCCTTCGAATCGTGCCCGCGATTCCCGCCGGTCTGGATATCGCGATCTAAATGCTTCTTTGCCAAGGTTCTCAGACTCATCCGGTAAGGAAGCCCGCCGGCTGGGTGTGGGTAAAGGATGGCTGTGTCGATGACTGTAGGGTGAATGATTCGGCAGGCGTTTAGGTCGTTGTCTATTGCGTGGCCAATCAAGGGTGTGGTTGGGTGCAAGAAGGTGAAGAGTAGTGTGCGCGCTGTGGCGGGTGAGTCAACCACCTGTAATGGTGCATCTTCGGTTGGTGTTTCTAATGATGTAGCAGCTTGAGCGCTATATGGAAGAGCCTTGTTGTAATGCTCCGGAAAGACGCCAGAAAATCGAGAGTTCAAGTCTAATACTTCGCCTAGTGGTCGGACGAGGATGTCTAGGATCTTCTTGCCCTCGGGCCAGCTGACTGCTGTCATTCGGATGAGCTCCAGCCCGAGAGTCGTATAGCCCATTTCGCAATCGAAGCATATCGGGCTTTTAGGCGTCTTGTCTGGGTTTTCGGGTGTGGTTTCGAATTGAAGAATCGATGCGAGTCGCTTCGTTTCTGAGACCTTGAAAACATGAGTGTCGCCTTTGGTGCATCCCGAGGACTGCCCTAATGTCTCGTTACAGCAGGTGAAGTACGCCTCCCGGGCCCCAGTTACATGATCCGTCTTCTTCTTCGGGGGATAGAGAGCCTTGCCGGGATGGTGGGTGCATGTTCCTCCAGTGGTTAGTGAACCATCTTCGCGGCGACCAGGAAATACCTGGAAACGGCCGCTACATCGTTCACACTTCTCCCAACCCTTTGATTCGATGGCGCCTTTCCTTGCAACTTCGATTTCCTCCGCCGTAGGTGCTCTAGTCACATAGCCGTAATTTTCCAATCCTTGCAGTGGTGTTCTTAATTTACTTGCAATCGCGATTTCCTCCTCGACGCTCAGGCCGGTCGTGAGAGGCCCCGGCTCTTTCGGGGTCTGTGAGGGCTGGATCTTGTAGTATTTCTTATTGAGGTATTCTTTGAGCTCTTTCGCCCAATCCTCTTTGCTCAGTTTAGACAATTTCACAATCCGAAGCTTAACGACATTCGAGTACACAGTCGGATTGTCTTTTGCTGTCTTTTCTTCCTCATCCAGGGCCATCGTTATAAGCTCGTCGGGTGTTAGGATGAGGCACTTGTCCTCGAGCTCTTTGTCTTTCGCAAGCTTGTCATTCAAGGACTTCAAAGTATCATGCAACTTCTTCAAGATAGCAGAGCGTGCATTATAAGTTGCAGGCGCCTTTGGGAGCATGCGCGGGTTCAGCGACTCCTTTGGGGCCTGTCTGGCTGGCAGACTGGACCCCGGATTCCCGGCAGTAGATGCCTCGCGCTTGATAGGTGCCGTCGTCTTCGAAATGGCAGGCTGTCGTGGGGTGGGTCGAGCACTCTCAGTTCTTTGAGCTGGAGACTCGGGCTTCTTGATGGGTGTGCTCCTCCCGCTACCAGGAGCACTCGGTAATCCGCCTTTTGATGAGTCTTTCTGCTCAGGGCGAGACTCTAACTTGATCCTCTTGCGGGCCGGTTCGGCCTCTTTCTGCTCTGACGGCTGGCTCCGTGTGGCTAGGGTTGAAGAAGAGTTGAGATCGCGATGAGAGAATATACAAGCTAAGAGAGAGCATTCTTCACCCTGCGGGCATGGGATATTCTTGAATAATCCAAGAGGCGCAAACATGATGAACAAGTGAGGCGATACTCAAGGTATCTTAGCTCAATAGGCGCTTCGTGATCCTCTAGCCACAGCATGCAGGACTAAGCTGATAATTTGGGACTTTGACTCTCGAGTAAACTCGATACCCAGGTGATGCTTCACCAATGGGCTGAGCGGTTAGTCTGCTTGGTCTCCAAAAGCCGTGGCGGTTCGTAGTTATTGGCATGAAAGCATGTTGTCCGGTGGAGTCTCAGCTAGCACTGGGTTAATGGCTTTTATAAGTGTCGCACAGCTTAATATTAATATATAAAACTGGAATTGCCTTATAGAGCTTGGTGGTTGATGGAAATGAAAAGAGTAAGAAGCAGTGGCAGCTCCAGCTAACAATGCGCTGACGTTGCAAAGTGTGCAAACTTTATGCCTGAATTTCGAGGCGTTGATTTCAATGTATCTCCCTCAAACACTTCACAACTTCCAGTCGACAAAACAAATCTGAAGAGATTTGGAATCCTTCGGGAAAATTCGATGTTCTTATCTATTTAAATATTGATTTGCGTATACATAATAGCGTTGATTCAAACCCTTCTCCAATCTTATTGCTCAATCACAACTATATATTTTCTACCAGACAGACTCAACCTCTCTCACGCTCAACTGCACGTCATCCGTACTACCACCGGTTGAAAAAAGCCTGGCGTATGTAGCTTTCTCATCTGGGAATATCTGCGCTGTCACAGTTGTCTCACCCTGTCCGCCAAAAACCTCAACACTGGACCAGTCAACAAAGATACGGAGCGCCACTGTGCCATCCTCCGCCGGGGAAAGCGGAGCGTGGTAGATGCTCGCAAATGTCTCATCGAAAGATGAATTCCCTGATCTCCTCCGGTCAACGAAGACCTGTTCTGTGGCGAAGTCGTATCCAATTCGTGTCTGCTGGGTGAAGTTTTGGGTTGCGCGAAGGGAGATCCCGAACTCAGAGGGTGACTTTGACGATGAAGGATTGGTGTTGCGATCCGAGAAGGTCAAGTTGACCTCTAGTGCCTTTCCGAGGGGTCCAAGGTTGTGGGTTCCTTCTGGGAGGGACTCGAAATGAGAGGTATGCGTTTTGCTAGTGATGGCGTCCCAATCCTCCTCTGGTTCTTGTGCAAGGGTAACATTGCCATTGACTGTTTTAAGTGCAATTCTTCGGGGTATAGCCATTGCGCCGCGCCAGCCACTTGTCGGAATCTTGTCAGAGTACTGCCAGTTGTTCATCCAGGTGATGACCGTACGCTGATACTCGGGCTGACCGTTGTACACGAGCGCAGCGTAAAAGTCCGGGCCATAATCGAACCAGTTCGCCGTTCCAACGGTATGAATACTTTCCTTGTCAGGGATAAATGCCGTGCCGTTGAACTGTCCAAGTATATACTGGTTTCCTGAACCCACTGTACCGGGGGGTCCGCCGGGGTTGAGACCGATAATGGCAACCCATTTCACGTTCGACTCGTCGCCATCGACTGGTAGGGGGAAGAAGCTAGGACATTCCCAAACGCCACCGACGGCATTGTATGGACCAAACTCGCTTGCGAATGACCAGTCCTTGAGATTGTTGGATGTGTATATGAGGAGCTTATGCAGTTCCGAAAGAGCAGTGACAAGAACCCATTTTCCTGTCTCTTCATGCCAGAAGATGTTCGGATCGCGGAAGTTCTTATACTGATCTCTATATGGCGCTGGGGGTTCAAGAAGCACCGGGTTTACTTCGTCATAGGTCGTCCACGTTTCACCCTGGTCGAGACTATAGGCGATCGACTGGCTTTGCTGGTCTGTACGAACACGCTTTCCACTTGGTAGTGTTTGACTAACCGGATACTGTTCAGCGGTCAGCACGTCATATCCACGGCAACTACAAACTCCTCACTGATAAGAAGACATGACTTACATAGGACGTATACATAGCAACCATCGGACTTTCACCTCCAACCCCAAACCCACTCGTGTTCCGCACATCAACAACCGCACTCCCCGAGAAAAACATCTCGGAGACATTCCCCGGGAACCCCCTCGCAAGAAGCGCAACAGGCTGCTCATCCCAATGCGTCAGGTCCTCACTCGTAGCATGGCCCCAGGAAATATTGTCGTGACCCGTTCCACCAGGGTTATACTGATAGAACATGTGGTACGTGCCATCGGCATACACAAGCCCATTGGGGTCATTGATCCATCCCCGCGCCGGCGTGAAATGGTACTGGGGCCGGTATGGCTCAGAGTATGTTAGGGCTAGGGCTTGTCCTGCCAGAGACATCGTTGAAAGGGCGCTGTGAAGGAATCTGCCGGTGCGCATTTTACTTGTTATGCAATTGACTTCGCAGCCAGCAACAATCAATCAGTTCTCACAGTACGACCAGCCCTCTACGAAAGAGTTTCCTGCCATAAATACCCCTCCCAATCACTGCCGAGCCTACAACCAAGCGACCTTCTCTAGTATCAACTCCACCTTATAGTGAGATCGCCCGTACAATGGATGGAGTATCGCCGACAATTCTCCGACGAGTGTCCACGAGCCCAGTGAGGGGCTCCAGACTAGAATCATGGCACTGTGATTGAACCTGGCTTCCCCGCGGGATCCCGAGTGTCTCCATTTTGGAGAAGCCGTGGGGTGAGATTTCGTATGCCGAGAGGTGAAGCCAGGTGTTTGCGCGTGGTAACCTGCGATGTCGGGGTTCCGAGTCTCCGCTGTACGAATTATCGCGCATACAATTCCGGAGATTCTGGAGACAGAGCCTGAGGATGGGTCTTGTCTCTGACCTCATTGTGCGTGTGTAGGGAGTTGAGCGATGCTGTTGTGGTTGTACTCGGGGGAATACCGCAGAGAGATATGAACCGGGTGTGGATATTTCCATTACGGAATGCCATAAAGTCTGGAGGTTTTAGGAGCTCACCAATACTTTGGTATAGATAATATTAGAACACTCTTTTATTCATCTGCAAAATCCAGTTACATGAAAAATAGCCCTTCAAACCTCAATACGATAGGTAACAGCAAGTGTACTAAAAAAGTCACTACAGTACTATACCAAGACAAATACCACTATTATGCATGATTCCCCTCCCTTATCTTCATAATCCTAGCGGCAGCGTCCTTCTTTGCCTTTCTTGAAAGTCGAGGAAGTCGTATATCCTCGTCTCCCGAGAATGCTTCAGGAGAGGGAATCGACACACTTCTCCGCCAAGCCTCTCTCTTCCTCCCCCGTGCCCCTGGTGCAAAAACGCCGGCGCTATAAACCTCATCTAACGTCGGTATATCGACATGAACGGTAGAACTACGTTTCTTTTTTGGTCGTCCTAGAAAATCAAAGCAAAGGATCATTGTTAGTTCTTAATACTGTCTAGTGCTTCACGCGGATGAGAACGGCGGGGGTACCTTTTCCTCTTCTAGGTGGTCGTAGGAGTACAGACATCTCCCCGGGGAATGGGGTGCATGTCTTTGGCGAGAAACCTATGAGGAGAATTTTGTCATTAGCAGTGTGCAATCAAGTTTTGTGACAGGTAAAGGAATGCGGTATGCAAGGGCGTCCTGAGGAATGTGTAAATGACTGCAAGTCCCCACTCTTTCATATTCTGGGGAGGCTGAGGAGGCTAAAGGCCGAATCAGACTCAGTCTATTTGAATGACGAAAGATGAGGTAGTTATGGTGGTTCCCAGTGTCATATTATTAATTACATCATTGCAGGATCCCAAATGCATAGAGAAAGAGACATAGGAACATGGCTAGAATGAGAACTGTAAGGACAATCCAAATCCACTTATACTCACTTGGTCCGAAATGGTGGGTATTGTCGTCGTTAAGCACGTCGTGGTATTCTGGGATGTAATCTTTGGGGTCGGTACTGACGCTTGAGCTGGTGCGAGTGCTCTCGCCGATACTCGATCTAGTACTGATATAGCTGCCACTAGAACCACACGAACTGTGGCTTATGACGGGTGTGTAATTGCTTTGATAGGCCCTGGCGGCAAGTGATTGGCGCTCATAACCGGGATACATGAAATGGTAATCGTCGGGGTTGGAAGCTGATATTGGTGGCCGAAGGTTCACATAATCTAAAGGTCTCTGATCTTTGAAATGTGGCGGAGGTGGAGGAATTGGTAACGGGTCTTCGACATAGGCAACTGTTGGCGCATAAAAGCTATTCCAAATCATTTCCCTCATCTCGTCCCGAACAATGGGATCACAAAGCGAATTCAAAAGATACTGGTATGCATAATCGCGTAGCCGGCTCTCATCCTGCCCATGCGTAGCGGGTGGTCCGGGGTCAAATTCCCAGCGCAATTGCCCTAATTGTGAAAGCCGGGAGGAGCTTGATACAGAAGACCTGGGCGATGTATGTTGCCCAGCCTCTGGATTAGCCCGTCGAATCAGCCAGCGCGGTGTAGGCGAGGCATCACCGAGGTATATCTTAGGAAGATGGTGGGATGACAGATCCCCAATTCGAGGCGAGAGTTCGGGTTTGGTTTCCTTGCTCAGTTCTGGCAGCCCTAGCTCTGTGCCTTTGACAAAAACTGGTGCCTCCATCGGGAGAAGTTGAACTGGGCTCTGGCAGCGCCTCTCCGGCCACATCTCCTCTGGCTTGACATTATTTCTTGCTTTGACTGGAGAGTCGACCATCACAGGGTGCTTGAGGCGTGGGGGGAGTTTGCCCCCAACCTTCACTCTAGGAAGAATATCGCCATCCGGGACCTTTTCCTTAAGCGACTTTTTTCTCTGAACTCGCTTTCTAACTGCCTTTTTAGGGGTCTGCTTTTTAGCCACAACTGGCATCTTCACACACTTCTCATGAACGAGGAGCTGTCATATGTTAGTCGCTGTCGACGAGGTCCTTATGATGTAAATATGGGACTCACCTTGGGACGTATTGAAGAAAGATTGGAACTAGCAAAGTACAAGGTTGGTACACAAAAGTTAACGCTCTGTAGGCGCAAGGTAGCTTGAGGAATATCAGAAGTGGATTAAAAATTCCAGGTCCTCAATAACTTACTGCTGGAGACAGACTTGTTTCAGGCTTTGCAACTTTTTTTTTGGCTAGAGGACTGGATGGTTTAGTAAAGGGTGATAACCGGTCGTTGTAGATGTTTTGAAGACAAAGCAATCTTTATGAGTCTGAAAGTTGCGTGAGCAAAGGGTCGGTGACTGGTTCTTTATTCATACCTTCTTTGGTCTGACAGAGCACGCCGTGGACCTATGACGATTTCTTTCGCCTCCAAGAATAGTTTCTTTATTCTGAGACAAGGCCACTTTCCAGAATCAGTATTTGCAACAAGTTCATGGGATCCATGAAGTATCAGGTACCCACCAGAATTGAAGCACTTGGCCAATACTCCGACCAAGCAACCAAAATGGCCTACTTCAGCAGAGATGTATAGATGCGGATCCCACTTCCAGCAAACAAGATGGATCAGATTCCAGTTCAAAATAGCATATGACGAAGTGTCAGCACTTTACTGAAACATGCGGATGGTGTCTCAATTTCGTAGGACGGACAACATCCGTTGATATCCGCCAGAACGGAGTGAAAGAAACTTTGGCCTTTAATCACGGTGCCCATGGGGGAATGTGACCCATCCCATAGGGAGACGCTTAGACAGTGATCAACGGATGAAGCTAAGGGCGCATTCCTCGGGGTTTGGGGTGCGTACGACCTGGGCCAGGAGTGTTGATCAACATCAATCATGGCAATCTATTCGTTTTGCCAATTATTATTCCGTCAGTATGATGTTCGGTTCCTGCAGCAGGGGTTATCATTGCAGATTGTGTCCAACCGCATATCTTTCACGCCGGCATTTATTGGTCGATAAGGCTGATATCCACCAGTGTAACATACCTACCTTCTAAGCGAGCCTTCTCTTGAATCTCTTAGTATACGCTTCATTCCTCGAGCAACAACAGCCTTATGCAGCTTTTCCAGGCCCCAGCGTTACTCACTGGGACAGAGGTGTCGAGTCTCTGTCGGGACAGCAGAGATTCCTCAACACATTTTGGTTCTTTTTGTGTACCACGTTCGACCTCGTTCCTTTCCCTCGACCCTCTATTTGCCGTGTCGTGGATCAGTCAACTGAAGGGGACTGGAGCGCGGATGAAACAGGAATACAGGCAGAGGCCTGAATAAAATCCCACGGATCATCAGGTAGCTCCCTCCCTTCCAAAAAGCATGAAAAATAAACAAAGAAAATTTGAACCATACGAACTTGGCTTTAATAAGGATATTTGAACCGGGCTCATGGTGGTGGTCAAAGTCATATTGTAAGGGTGTTGGAGAGTTGAAGATAGTATGGGTAGAGAGATAAGTGGTAACCAGCGAGCGTCACATGAGTTGGCGATCAAGCGATGCTACCTACCACCGCCAACTTATACCATGCAAAGTGGTATTGCTGGCTCTTTCTGTTTATAGACTGCAGATAGATACGGAAAGAGCGACCAGATACCAGTACTTGAAAAGGAAAGCACAACCGGGCACCTTCCGTTTATTAGAGGTTAAGAAATCTGGAGCTAATACTGTCGCAGATGAAGTGCTTGATAGTTATAAACATGGAAAGAATGAAAGAAACATAGACTTTTCAGGTCGATTCACTATACACAGTCGTAGTTATTAAAAATCGAAGCTAGCAGCACCTTACTGCTAATACTGGGCTATATGGCGCATCCTAATAGCAAGATGATGATCACCTAGGACACCACAAACCGAGTACTTTACGATATCGAAACCCGGTTGGGTGGATCGATTATTGCCAGTATCTCGGCTCGTTGAAGACGTGGTAACGGTGACCGCGGACACCCTTACCACGGAACAACGCAGGGAATCTGAGACCCTGAGGAACCATTTCCTCTGGAATCATCATTTCATTTTCAGGCTCTGGTTGTCCGACAACAAATTTACCGACCTAGAACACAAATTAGCAAATGGAAACTTTGTTGGGAATTCAACGGTATAATATAAGAGACGTACCTGGATCTCGGTGTCGGTGATGGAGTCACGGCTGACTCGGGCGTAGCCGGTTCTCTTGATGTTCTTGTACAGGATGTACTCACACCAACGGTCCCAATCCGTTCGGTCAATGTCCTTCATGCCGCTCAGTTCACTAACGTAGGTGTTGTAGTTGCCCTCGAGTGGCTTGGTGACGAGGTAGCTCAGCAAGATCAGCGGGCGGGGAGAAGAGCCCATCAGGTTTGACAGATACTCCGATTGCAGACGACGGTCCTCGGGGTCTTCCTCCTGTCCCGAGTGGAAGACCACAACATCAACCATCTCGCCGTACATATCCAAGGTGGCGTGAATGGCAGGAGCTAGTTCACCAACAGGTGAAGGAAGAAGATGGTGGGTAGAGTTGACAATGGGGAACTTGGAAAGCAGAGCAGAGCCCCAGGTGTGCTTGTTAGGGCCCGGTCCGAAGTCTGCATACATGCCCAGGTCTTCGGCGATGAACTGAGTAAGATCACGGTTACCCATAATGATGCGCTGGTTGTCCGATTCAAGGAGGCCAAGAACATCAAGTTCGAGTTCCTGGATAACATCACGCATGCGTCGCTCGGAAGCCCACATATCGTTGTCAAGACCGAAGTGCACGGTCCAAATACCGGCAGTCACAGCCTTATCTTCCTTGTGGTAGGGCGCGTAATCGTTAGTGGGGAAACGGAGGTATGCAATCGCAACAGACAGCAGTTGCAACGCGACGAGCACGTAGAAATAGTATGACCGGACTCTCTTCCCGTTCGGGCTGATGGCCGTGCTGCTCTTGGGGCTACCTGATCTCGACACGGACGCAGAGAAAACACCTGCACCAATGAACAACATAGTGACAATCATGATCCAGTCAGTGTGCTCCCTGACGAGCGGACCGCCGGGAACGAAGGCGTAAGCAACAACCCAGACGTGGAAGAGGAGCAAGAAGACATAGATGAAGAAAGCAAGACCGAATGTCGGAGCAGGAGAATGGCGAACAGCAGAAGAGATCAGAGCAGGTGAGACAGCCAAAAGGTAGAAGGCGATCGTGAGAGCGCCGTAGAATCCGCTCCAGTGGTGAGTTTCCGTGAGGAAAGCCGCACCGACAGACCCAATTCCAAACGCAGTCCAGCTTCCAGCAACATTGGGGTAGAATAGACCAAACACGAGACCAGCACCCATCACAAAAATCGTGAGCGCACCATGGGGCACAGGAATAGGGCCACGGACGGGGTAGCCGTCCCAGACCCAGGCGATCATTGTGCTTGAATCGGACAAGAGGAAATGCATTGCAAAGATCAAACCGCCTACTCCCAGTCCAGCAAGGACAGAAGATCCCTTCTTGCCGGAAGAGGGGAAGTAATCCCCACCGTTGCTGGTAGGGGCTCTAAACGCGCGGACACCAGCTAAGATAGCAAGAAGCAGTCCAAGCTTGTTCCATCCGCCATTGTCGGCGTGCATGATGGGCCAAACAGGGTTATTGGTCTTGCCGGCAAACTTGGCAATACTCGACAATATCAATCCGATGCCCCAAGCGAAAACACGAGATTCTAGCCTTGAGCTTTGGCCCCTGTCGGCGTACAAGGTAGCAACAAATGTGATACAGCTGCATGAAACAGAAAAGGTAGTGATGAATAACCTGTTTGCGGGATCCTGCACCATGTAGGCAAAGAATCCAGATAGCGACAAGAAGTGGAAGACACGGGGGTTCTTGACAGCAAGGGACCTAAAGGCAGGAATGGCGAGAAGTACCGGCGATATATAGGAGAGGATAACGACTTCGTATCCGGAGAGGCCCATGTACCAGAGTGGGAAATACCAGACAAGAACAGGTAGGGACGTCCAGTTAGTCCAGTAGACAAACTGCGTTTTGTCAGTAGACCGCAGTTTAAAGAAGAAAGTGATCTAGTATGTACCCCATTATACGCATCCGCAGCGGCATCAAAGACCTCGCTCCAGAAAAATCCCTGGCCGAAGGTATTTCCGACGGGCTTTCCCTTCCTGTCTACGAGTCAATTTCACCGTTAAAATCCCCAAAGGGTGGGGTTATACACACTCTTTCTCAAGAACGGAATCCGCAGTAGTTTTCAACTGCCTGAAATAATTTCATCTTAGATCATGTCTTTCAAATACCAACGACCGAGTTTTGGCAACTGTACATTTTTCTGGCTGGGCATTACTTTGGAAGCCACGGTACATACCCTCGACTGATTCCCTTGATATCCCTAATCACAATCTCGAAAGCCTCAAAGTCCAACGCGGTAACAGCGTCGAACCCGACATCGAACAGAATGAGTGACCATTCAAAGAACGCGTATCTTGTGTAGGCTAAGGTGAAGTCATATGTTAGCACAAGCAAGCAAAAAAGACAGAAGATTTGCCTACCTCCAGGAACCTTGTGCACCTTGTGCTGAATAAAGTAGTAGATCAACGGAACAAGGGTGCCGAAGAAGAGACTGGCAAGAATCTTTCTGTACTTAACAGCCCGACGGTTGTTTTGGCTCAGGGCCAAACAACCAATAGTCCATGGCAGAGTCGCAACCAAGTACGAGATCATAAAGATATCGTGCCAATCATGGTCATCCGTCGATGTAACATATGTCCATCCACCGCAGGTAAAAGTCCGAAACAGTCCAACACCGGCAACAAACTTGGGGAGCGTCGAGTTGGGGCGGGCTGTCACGAGATACCAGAGGAAGACGAGGGCGAATCGCGGGCCGGACGTGATGGCGATGAAGACTTGGAAGAACGAACGCTCCGGATACCGATCGCCAATGGTTGCTGAGACCGAGGGAAACCATTCGTCCGGATAACCGTAGTGCTCATTTTGCACGATCTTTTTATAATGTAGACACACACCAACAATGAGGGCACTGAAAAAGGCAGTGTACGCGACGGCGGTATGAGCCCAAGAGACCCATTTTCCGTTCACCTATCAATGTCTCAGCAAGCAGCCTTCAAAAACCGGGATTTGAATGGCACTCACAGTCGCGACAGCGTCCCCATCTTTGAACCTCGGCGCCATTGTCGCGCCGCGTCAGACTCAAAGCTCTCTAAAGGGGGGAGCCAAAGTAAAGTCTCAAAAAAGAGATTAGAGAGAGTCAAGAATTAAAAACAAATTAAAAGAAAGAAAAGGAGAGTCAAGGGAAAAGGCGGACAGCAAAGGGCAACGAAAAAAAGAACCCCTGAGGCCAGCGAGGCATTAGAATTGAACCTTAGTATGGAACGGTCCATCGAATTGAAGTTCGGCAACCGGCGGACGCATATGATCACTGGGCGCTAGTGCGGATTGGGCAAGCGGCCAGGAACTTTCAGCCTCGTATTTCAGGCTCCCAAGAAAAAAGTGCGGGATCGCAGCGACTTTTTCTTGTCCGCTACTATTCTGTTGCTCTTGCGATAACGCTCTCCAAGTTCGGCCCTCCCAGTGTCTAGCAGCAACCCGCTGCCCCAAAATCAGCCATGTCTGCCACTACTGATAAGGCGCGGTTCTTCCTCGAAAAGTCCGTACCAGAACTCAAAGAGTACGAGAAGAAAAAGATCTTCACCAAGGTGAGCTTCGCAAGGCCTGGTTTATTCTGATAACGCTCAGGAACTTACACGCAAATTCCATACAGGATGAAATCACATCGATTATCAAGAAGCGATCTGACTTTGAGCATAAAATCAATGCGCGCGGTGCGCAGCCAGCCGACTTCGTACGCTATGCCGAGTATGAGATGAACCTGGACAGTCTACGACGCAAGAGGATAAAGCGGCTGGGTATCAAGTCAACGGGATTCAGTGGACAGCGCCGGATTTTCTTCGTCCTCGATAGAGCCACTCGCAAATTCCACGGCGATATCGGGTTATGGATTCAATACATCGAATACGCTCGACAACAAAAAGCGTACAAGAAGCTCAGTACGATCTTAATGGATGCGTTGCGAATGCATCCGACGAACGCGGATTTGTGGATTTACGCTGCGCAATATTCTATGCAGGACCATGCCGATATGTCTCAGGCCAGGACTTATATGCAACGGGGGTTAAGGTTCTGCAAGAGCTCCAGGAAACTTTGGATCCAGTATGCCAAACTGGAGCTCATCTACATTACCAAGCTAGTCGCGCGACAACGGATACTCGGACTGGACGAAAAAATCGAGGCTCCCAAGCAGCAGGAATCTGCGGATGACCTTGATGCCGACATGATTATGATGCCAAAGATTACAGAGGAGGATATCAACCCCAGTGCATCGGATGATACCGTTAATGAAGCAGCGCTGCAAACCCTCAACTCAACGCCGGCGCTCAGTGGTGCAATCCCAATGGCTATCTTCGACTCGGCCATCAAAGCGTTTGATTATGATGATCGATTCGGCCACGAGTTCTTCGACGTGGTCTTCGAGTTCGAGGATATACCCTGTCTGCAGAAGGTCTTGTCACACATTCTCGACGTAATGCAAGAGTCCAAGCCTGCCAGCCCGCATACACTGATATGCTACATCAAACTCCCCACGGCCGGAATTCAACCCACCTCCGCCCAGTTCCCCGGCGCATTGGGAACGGTACTCTCGCGACTGCAAGAACACCGCGAGAAGCCCCGGGTCGCAAAGGAGGTAGTCAGCTGGTTGCATCCAATCGAGAAAACGAAAGACTTGGATCCCGCTATCCAAACGGTCATTGCTGCCACGATTCACAAAGCGGAGCTGGTTCTTCAGGAAGCATAGGCCGGGATTCCAGTCATTTGGGGCGTTGTTGGGTCGTCGTTTATTGCCATGATTATATGCAGCATCTATTTGTTTATATAGATTTAGTAGGAAAAGCAATCTTTCAGTCGTCACGACTCCCTCGTCGACTACTCTTTTTGCTGCTGTGCATTTTCTTAGCCTTAATTCTAGCCTCCTTCCCAGCCTTTTCCCTGCCAAGTGTTAGCAGCTACTTCTATCGCAGCAGTAATAATAGTCGTACAATTTCTTGACACGCTCCCTTTGCTCAGGGGAGGTCTCACCAGGAACTATATCCTTTGCGGTGGTCATCAGGAGTTGGTGGAGCTTCTCGTAGCACGCATCCACGTTAGCCGGCTGCTTTCGGGATTCTTCCGATTGTATGACAAGGCTATGTGTCCTGGCAGCGTAATACCGGGAAGACCGAAGTGGAGAATGTATGATGTGCGGCACCAGAGGCAACAAGGAGTCAAGAGGTACTTTCAGTGTCGCCTTGGAATTCACCCTACACGCAATCACTACGTGTCAGAATCGAGTCTTGTCCTATTATTGTATCGAGCGGGGGAACAGACTTGTTTACGTTCTGGCCGCCAGGACCACCAGAACGGCTAAACGAGATCTCCCCGATGTGACGAGGGACCGATGTGGAGTTGAACTTGGAGAGCCATTCTCTAGCTGCAGTCAAGTCGTCGTCTGGAAGGTCCGCCCGCCGGGTCGTGAACGATCTCCGAAATGCGGCACTATACCGGAAGAAAGGAGAGGGGAAGAGAGGACGAAGCATGGCGCCGGACTGCACTGGAACAACGGGGATCATAAGACCCTCGCCCTGCTATCCTTGTCCGAGACGCCGGGCTCGCGAGAGAGCAGTAAGCGCAAGGCCCAAGCCCACGCCCAGGAGATCTGATAGAGCCGGAGCAGGTCACATGGACGGCAGCGAGGCCGTCAAAGGCTTAAAAGACTCAGCGGGAGGGTCCAGACTCGGCGACTCTGCAGCCAAAGATAAAACGGACTCAATGGACCCACCGATCAGCTCACCTTCTGCGCAAGCAAACTCTGCTTCCCTCTCCTTCACGGTGTTTCGGTCTCAGAACCTTCTCTCCTGTTCCTCAGAGTCTCTCTCAGTCGCACTCAGCATGAGCTTCCGCCCGCCTTCCACGGCTTTCCCATAAGCTCATTAGCTGGGCCCATATCTGCCTTTAGATCCCCTGCTCGCGCCAGTCTCCCTAGTCGCTCATCAGCCACAGCTCTCTATCCCGAGTTGCCATTAATAATTGTCCCAGTATAGCTGAGGACCCAGTGCAGGCGCCCTAGTCAGGCTGCTCACCATCGCCGATAGAATTACGAATTACTATTGCGATCGGTATCGGGACCGAGAAGGTGCTGCTATTATTGTTTTTTATTTTTTTTTTCACAGGTGGTTCCTGTTCCCAGACTGACTGCCCCGAGTGTCTGCGCATCCAACTTTTTTCCGCCCTCTCCGATAGATCTTTCTGCACTCGAACCACTTTTCCTCCCCCTGCCACCACACACCTCTTCCTCCTGACCCTTATCACCAGCTCTATCTCTTCATCCTCTCCCCCACGACATAGACATCCTCCCCTTCTCTCCCCTTTTCCTCTTCCTCTACCCGCCGCCTTCGGCACTCTAACCCGTTCGCCTCGTTTTTTTCCACGATAGCCCCACCTAAGCTAGGTCTGCGCTCATCGTCACAAAATCAACAACAACCTGGACTTTTGCTCCTCGACCGCGGCTGCCCTTGGATCCCTGTTTGTTTGTAGATGAATCCACTCTCCCAACTTGGTCTACATGACGCCAGAATCCCCCGATGAGGCTCTTCACTTTCGCGGCAAGACCTTGACTCCCGAGAGCCCTCGCCCGCTACACGTCGCGGAACCCACCAGTATCCCGGTGCTGCAAAATCAGATGGACCCCGTGTTCAACGACACCTCGACTTACGAACAAGCCGAGCATATTCATGAAAACAACTACAATACACAATCGAGTGGCCCGTATATAAAACCGGGCGGCGTGCGGTGGGAGGCGAGCTCTGTACAGCGTGGTCAGGAACAGCGACCATCGCAGCATCAATCGCATACACAAGGTAGCCTCCAATCTGGCCCTCTCTTAATCAATTACATGTTGATGGACATGGATACCACTTCCCTCTCTGCTACGACTGCAACTGCTCCGTTGCCTTCTTCACCCAAACCCGTTCCCTATACAAAAACCTCCACAGTGCCCTCGAGTATCGGGCAAGCTCCATCAAACTCTTCTCTAACAACGCCAGCACCAGATCCTAGCTCCCTTCTAGCCCACCCTGCCCCCGGTGCCCTCCCATCTTCTTCCCAAGCTGCTCGCAACATCCCGTTCGCGAACGAGGTAGACAACTCCAACGCCAACCTCCAGGGCCAGCCGGCGCCCCAGGACCGATTAGACGCGGAGGGAAGGTTTGAAGATAATACTGCTGGGAACGGTGTCGATTTCCAGAACCTCCTTGATAACCTTCCATCCTCATCAGCTCCCTCCGCCCCTGTGGTTTCTGGAACCACCATCTCAGCGGACAGCTCTTCTGCCTCTCCTCAAGCCGCTGCCGATGAAGCACCTCAGTCGTCCTTCGGGCTCCCTCCTCGCCCCCCACCCCAGGAGAAGCCCTCCATCCATCCCAATTACAACCCCGGCGATGATATACGTTCCTATCATCAGCTTCCTGCCCATAACACCTCCAACACCTCCTCAAACCCTTATGCGGCCCAGCCGAGTAATTATCAGGCCAACGTCGGGTTGTCTTCATTAACAGCTGGTGCGCCAGGGACATCCTCGGGAGCTGGTTGCCTCCCTCCTCCCCCTGTTGCTAGCTTCCAGCAATCTGCAACCGCTCCAGCGGACTCCCAAGACGCCCCGGCGACTGCACCCCAGAAGAACGGTCGGGTTGATAAACAACCTCCACTCCGCACAAACGACGATGCTCCATGGGGCCCGGAAGTCCAGAAGAAATATGATTCGTTTCTGCACGATGAAAGAATATATGTGACTGAGGGTCTCTGGGATCGCTTTCCATATGGGTCGAGATTGTTTGTCGGTCAGTAATCCCGCTTTCCTTTAATCCTTTCGGGAAAAAGCATATCCTAACATGTATCAATCATAGGCAATCTACCCACCGAAAGAGTAACAAAACGTGATCTCTTCCACATTTTTCACAGCTATGGGAAACTAGCCCAAATATCGATCAAACAGGCCTACGGTTTTATACAATTTCTGGAGGCGCCTTCTTGTAAACGAGCTCTTGAAAGCGAACAGGGAGCTATCGTGAGAGGGCGTAAAGTTCGTAAGTATTATAATGTCTCAGAGCTAGGAGCGCAAGCGTACTAATTTCTTCAGATCTTGAGATTTCCAAACCACAGCGAAATACCAGACCGGCACCGGCGCCGGCAGAGTCTTCACGGCCTGCCCCTCCCCGCCGCTCAAGGTCGCCCGACTATAGTCGAGCGGCTCCTCCAGCCAATCGGCCATCGAGGCCGGCCGGGGATCGCTATGATCGGCCCCACGAACCACCAAGGCTGCCGTTCAGCGACTTCCGAGATGAGCCCTCTCATCGCCGGCGGGATGATTATCGCCCGCCACGGTCGCCGTCTCCTCGGGCATATCGTGCACGAGAGGGATACCGATCTCGTGATCGGACTCCAGAACGGTTTGACCGGCGTGAAAGGCGGCGCTCCCGTTCGCCATATGGAAGAGATAGACGTTATCGTAGTCCAAGCCCTCGAGGCCGTGCGACATATGACAGCGACACGGACCTACCTATCCCTAGGCGTGCTCCCAGAGAAGTTCCAGACGTGCAAATCCTTGTTTTAGAGGAGCTCGATCGGTAAGAGATAGCTTCTTCAGCCATCAACAAACGTTGTTTTGCTAATGTAAGTCCATAGGAACTTCGTGTACCACGTGGAGACCAACTTTCGGAATCGGGGACTTCGTGTCGCTGTTTTAACGTTAGGATCCCGGATCCCTCTCGACGCGGCTGTCAAGCGTCAGGCCTCGGAGGGCGTTCTTGCCGTGGTCAGACTTTCACGACCCAGTCAACTGTCTAGGAAAATCCCGTTGCAAGTATTCGACCAGAGTTTGGGTGTTGATAACATTCGGTCTAACGGTGAGTTCATGGCGCGTACTATTTGCGTAAATTGTCACTAACGGCCACGGCTGTAGAATACCCGGATCTTGAACCTAATGTTGCAGCGGACATTGTCTTCCAGGCGCAGTCGATGCAACGAAATATCCCCGGTGTCCCAATCACCTCACCTCCATTTGGAGTTCCAGCTCTCCCTACCGCTCCTCTCCCACATCCCGTCGGGCCTTCTCTTCCAACTCAACCCAATTTCGCAAACGCCATCTCGCATCTTGACGGTGCTGGTTTACAATCTCTGTTGGCTGCGCTACAGCCGCAGCGCTCCCCTGTTGTTCCAACCGCGCAACAACCATTCCCACCCACCAACCCCCAACCAACTCCAGACCTGGCGAGTCTTCTGAGCGCCGCAACTCGACAATCCGTTCCGGTCAATCCGCAACAGCAACCTCTTCCGCAACAGCAATTCCCGCTGCCGCCCCCCACTACCGCAGCGATTTCCGATCCAAACCTCCTGTCACTCCTGGCTAAAGGCCTAGGGGGCAACCAGGGGCAGGGTCAACCTCCCATGAACCCCCATCAAGTCCAGAATATAATGAGTCAACTGGGCAAATGGAAACAATGAGTCACGATTTTTCTTGAATTCATTTGTTGTTTGCAACATCACCGTATTTTATCAACATTTACGGACTTTCAACTACAGGAGTAGGGCGTTGATTGTTCGTTACTCGATTGAGACCCAAGGGGATATCATTTTACTCGGTGTTGTCCAGGGCAATCATCGGTCGTTCACGTTTGTCGGTTTGGGGAGTTAGCGCAAAGACAGTTCTCGATTTGATTGTTCTTGTTTTGGGGCACCATGTCTATCGGCGTTGGTCATTCCGTGTCTTCAGTGCCCATTGCCAGGTGTTTCTACTAGTTTCATCACTATTTACATTGAAGGCGAATTTCCCTCTTAGTCGCAACAAATTTTAAGCTGCAATAATACTAATGCAAGTTTCGTGATGTGGGTAGAGAGGTTCGAGTCATTAAGCGTAAATACAGTAGGTACAAGTACAGGAGCCTTTGGCTCGTAACCCAGTGTCTCTGGTTTTTCAAAACTTCATCTTCACTCCAGTCTAAATCCCCTCACTTCTGTGACCATCCTTGCGATTTGAGATCGTTGACTGTAGCCGCATCTTCCGTCTTGATCCGCTCGATCGTCTTATCCCGGTTGTACTCCATCACGCGCTTTTCCTTGAAATATTTGACCTGTTTAAAAAAGAAAAAAAAAGTCAGCCAGCGCTCCTAACAAGACTGGGGAAGCTTCCGCCTCCAAGCGCGGGGACGTAGAAAGCCTCCCGGAGATTCCAACAGGGTCATCCATACCCAAGCAGTTGAGCAAGCCGATTCAAACTCTGCAATCTCCTTCGCACACTTATTCCGCGCTTCCGTATCGCCCTTGACAGAGTCTATGATGTCGTTGTTGTCCAGGCAGGCAAAAAAGCGATCGCGGCCTTCCCAGCATTTTTGTCGCGAGTTTCGATCGGGGGCTATACGACCGCCGTCGGAGGCCTTGCTGGAATCGGAGGAGGACCAAGAAAACCAACCCATTGCGTTTAAAGTATCGTACAGAAATGTATAACGAGTGGAAATCAGGTTCGAAAGGAGTTGTTTGAGCTATCAAGTAGTATCAAAGTCTGGAGCTCCCGAGAGTCGCTCCGCTCCGCATGACTTCCGTTCCGGTCATGTGGCGCTAGGCTAGGCCAACATGGTCAAACTTCCCCATAGCCTCATCGTCGACAGGCTTCATAACTCCATTCCACCACCCCATTTACGCTTCTCGGTTGAATGTGCAAATTTATTCGACGGGCACATTTACGCACAGGATATGATTTCGGAATCGCGCCCCATATAATCCAAACAAAAACATTTTCCAACTTATCGACCGCTCCGAACCCGGTCTACCTAAACGTGCCCCGGACGCCTCGCCGCGGACGACGCTAAACAACAAATCACCAGTCTCTTGCTGGTATAACTTATAGTTCATGCCCCCGCGCCGAAGACCTCCTCCAGCGGGGGCGCGGACAGACCTTCCACCGCTGAAAATCGTCCGCAAGATCCTGGTCCTCCAGCTTGCCTACTATGTTACCGCGACGGCCCTGATATTGTTCACAACGCTGGTCTACGGCACGGCGTTCTCGCTGGACCTAGTACTCGGCTGGAATACATTACGAGGAGATACGACGCTGGGTTGGATGCTTGGGCTGGTGTGGATGTTGAACAGCTTTCTATGGTGAGTGTCCCGGACGTTTGTCGGTCATATGAATCAGGAGATCCCACTAACAAGTGTTGATGCAGTGTTATATTCCTTCTCCTCCTCGTTTCGCGGTCTAAGCTTATCCCCGATTTCGCTCTTACGATTCATTTCTTGCATCTTATCACGACGTCGTTATATACACGCGCGATTCCATCTAATCTTCTCTGGTGGGGTCTGCAATGTGCCAGCGCAGCGTTTATGGTTTCCCTGGGGATCTGGGCGTGTCGGTGGAGAGAGCTTCAACCGATCAGCTTCGGGGGTGTTGGTACTGGGCAGAACTCGGATCGAGGATCGGCTCAGGCGGGCAGCAGCAATGCGTACGAGATGGTGAATATGAAGGGAGACAACGCGGTATAGCATGTTTCTGCTCAGCTGGCATTCATTTGTCTCGTTATATATTTTATTAATTTCCTATGTTTCTTTCTTTCTTTCTTTTTTCTTCCCCGGCAGTTGTTGCGATTCCAGAGCTGCTTCGGGTCTTTTTTTCACTGTATCTATCTTAGTGTATACCCTAGCTGGCATGGGCATCTGTAGAGATGGCGTTTTTGAATTCGGGCGTCCATCATTTAGCTGAATAGAACAACTCAACTCGGTTGAATGGACGTGCAATGCATGTGATAATGCCGACGTCTCTATTACTTTACTATATTCTTATCCTAGATCCTTCGTGGCAAGTGCATACATATAGTGACATGAAATAACCAATGAAATATCAACTCCAACAACGCCTTCAAATGACATTGCGCCTTCTCACAACAAGCCCGCACCACGAGTACATCATCTCCAACTCCGGGTGGGGTGCGCGGATACAGCTCCCGAACCGAGTTAAATAGACTGCAGAATTCCTCGAATCAACCCTTCTATATATCTCATCCATCTATATATCGCATCCATCTATCTACACCCTGTTTCACTTAACCACAGATACTGAGTGACGCTGGTAAACTGCCCAAAATGTCCACCACCGTCACCGAAACCACCAACCCCGCCCAGGTGGTTGTAACCAACCCAGACCCGAACCCGCACAGCACAACCAGAAACATCCCCCCAGCCTCCGAAGATAAAGTCTTCCAAGGCGTTGCGCGCGGCGACCGCGCCGGGAAGCTCAAGCTACGAGGCGTCCCGACCTTTACGGACCCCTATGCCGAGCGCCAGTGGATAAGAGAGCACATGGCCGCAGCATTCCGATACTTCGGGAGAGAAGGCCACAATGAGGGTATTTCGGGACATATTTCTGTTCGAGGTATGGCACCTACTCACCCCTAAGACCCGATCTGATCCAAATATGGTGGTGGTGCATGGCACTGATACGCTACAGACCCCGTCCTGAAGGACCACTTCTGGATGAACCCGTTCGCGAAGCACTTCTCGGCCATGAAAGCCTCTGATCTGGTCCTCGTTGACGCGGAGGGATACGTGACAGAGGGCGGAGCGCAGCTACCTATCAACGAGGCCGGGTTCATGATCCATTCGGAGATCCATAGGGCGCGGCCGGATGTGATGGCTGCGGCGCATACGCATGGCATTTACGGGAAGACGTGGAGTGCGTTTGGGAAGCCGATTGAGATGATTACTCAGGGTGTGTACTTGCTTTTCGTCGTTATAGTACGGTATGTGCTTGTTGTGATGTGTTTGCTAATGCTACGTATAGATTCCTGCAACTTCTTCGGCAAATTGAGTGTGTATGAGGATCACGGTGGTGTTGCTCTAGCAGTGGATGAGGGACGCAATATTGCGAAAGCGCTGGGCCCGGACAACATTGCCTGCATTCTTCAGAATCATGGGTATGTCTTCCCTTTCCCGGCTAGATATCAGTTCTCTATAGAGAGCTAACAATGAACAGCCTCCTGACAGTCGGCCAAACGGTTGACGAAGCCGCCTGGCTGTTCGTCAGTCTCGACCACGCCTGCCACGCACAACTGATGGCCGAGGCGGCGGCTGCGAATGGAGTCCCGAAAAAGATTATCCCAGATGATGTCGCCCAGTATACCGCTGATGCGGCGCAGAATCCGGTACGTTTATCTATCTCACCTTGCAGCAGAGTACTGATAAATCTAGCACAACTTCTACACAGAGTTCCAGCCGGAGTTTGACTTTACTGTCGAGGAGAGTAACGGGCGGGTTCTTCAGTAATTCATCGTCTAGGGTTTAGTAAATAAAAAATTTATCGGAATGCATTGTAGGGCTAGCAGTATTGACAGTATTGACGTCACTGTTACGGCATAAAACTCAAACCCGCACAACGACCAACTCCGGCTCCGCGTATCCCAGAGATATCGGAATCAAAAAACACAAAAACAACACCAAAAAGGATGACTCCGATGCGGGGAATCGAACCCCGAGCTGCCGTGTGAGAGACGGCGATGTTAACCATTACACCACATCGGATGTTGTTGAGGAGGTCGGGCTAGAAGTGCTATATGTGGCCGAGACCGCGCTACGATGGTCATGGGAAGCCACAGGCCTTCTTCAGCAAGGTTATTTGGCTTTTTCTACTGTTTAGATGTAGACTCAATTGTCAAGCATGGTAATCTGATTGCACAATTTTACGGTGGTGGGGCTCAAGCACGGATATATATTGCAGAATGCTAACACGGCTGGAAGACGGTCTGGCGAGGACTCACATACAACACTCATACACAGAGTAATATACGGTGTTATCTTCAAAGATATTATATTCCAGACAGAAATCAAACCAACTCAACGACTGATCACAGTACTCGACGTAGGTGAGTGAAGGCGAGTATGTGATGACTAAGCCACTAACCGACCCCTGCAGGCGGCATCAAAACGTCCAACAGAACAACTGTGGACACTGGCCAGTCAACAACACTTCATCCGACATCGCGCACAACTAGCGGCAGATGATAGTCACGGTCCCTGCTCTGCATCAATTGGATCTGTCACATGCATTTGCCAGGTGCTGAATTGAGTTCTGTGCTTGAAGCGGTCATTCAAGACGACAGATACATCTACCACGAGCTGTAGAGTTATCCTTTCGACACGACAGCTAAGACTCCTCACAAATTTGATATTGAATCGCCTATACCACAGCGACAGCCACTACAGCCACCTTTGTGAACTCAGGCTCGAGCAGTCAAGCCAGGCGCCATGGCCGCTGAACCCTCGTACATAGACTATGAGGCCTTCCTGGACCCGGACTTCTCGCCAGCCTCATTTGCCAATTCGCTGGTGGTGGCCACCAACAATACCACAGACACACCGCTGGATCTGTCAACCCCGCTTTCCCGGGTATTGTTCGACCTCCAAGAGATCGACACGCATATCCACACGCTGACCACCAAATCAGCACTCCCCTTGCTGACGCACACGGGGGACCAAACCGCTGCTGCAAGCAAGATTCTCAAAGAAGCAGACGAGCAGATTGCCTCTGTCTCGCAGGGGTATGAACGACTAGAGCGCGAGGTCTTGCGCAAGTGGGAGGCCGCTGAGGAGGCGAGGCTGGCTACGGAGAACTCTCTGGCCACCGTGCGCCTCGCACGAGCCGTTGCGCGATGCATTGCGCTTGGTAGACAGCTCGACGGCCAGATGATGGAAGTCACTGGTCGTGGCGGGCTTCCTGGAGCAGGCGGAAGCGACGGGATAGCATCCCCGGGCCCTGGACGAGACGACAACACCCGTGCGCTTGAGCGCGCTGCATCAACGATCGTGAGCCTGCGTCGTCTGCTTTCTGATACGGGCGTTGGCGAGGAAGGCCACGGTCTCGACCGAGTCAATGTCATTCGCACTCTGAAGAGCGAACTGCTGATTCCGGCGGAGAACCTCGTCAAGGCCAGAGCACAGCAAGCCATCAATCGGTTTTCCATCTCAACTAGCAACTCAAGCAGCAATGGCGCTGCCGCACAGTCAAGCTACAAACAAGCGCGCGACGCACGAGCCCGTCTCATATCGGGCGTTAACGTGCTATACCTGCTCTCTCCTTTGCCGTCGAAAACAACCACCACCCAACCTGCAGACTTCCATCCAGAACTCCTCCTCTCCACTCTCCAAGGCTACATCCAAACCACCACTGTCGCCTCCCTCAACAACCTCTCCCGCGGGCTAACCATGCTCCCAAGCCTTGACCGAACCCTCCCCGAAATCACCGCTCGCTGCCAGGACATCCACGCCCTCGAAGCAATTCTCAGCACAATCAAAGCCCCCTCCCACCCATCCCTCCCCCAGCCGCAAGAACAAACACCGTCATCCTCATCACCATCACCACCCAGCTCCGATTCTAAACCAACCAACCTCCTCACCCCCCTCCTCACATCCCTCGACACCCCCTCCCTCCCATCCTACTTCTGGCGCTCCCTCGCCTCTTCCCTTTCCCCGCGCATCCAGGAAATCATCCACCGCGGCGGCGTCTCAGCACGAACCCTCCGCTCGAACCGCGACAAGCTCAAGAGGGAGATCCGTGAGTGTGTCTTGCGCGGGTCGCAGCTGCCGCAATCTGCCCTGGGGGTGGGGATGGAGAAACGGGACCAGGGCCAGAACCAGAATTGGGAGCGCGAGGCGGCGGTTATGGTTAGTGCTGTTGTGGGAGTTTTGGAGCGGTAGGCTAGGCTATGCTATTCCCAGGATGAGGATGGTTTGCAGGAGCCCAAGCAGCCATCGAAGAACCCGCGAGACAAAGGAATGTCCCTGAAAGGGTCTCATATATTCAGACTTTGAAACTATTTAATGGGCGGAAAACGGACGAGTATTGGTACCTGGTAGTACTGGGCTGTGGATAAAGCTGTTCCTATTAGAGTGCCGCCTGTATTTATTTTGCATAGCTTAACTTAGATAGTTTATCTTATTATCCTATTACATATATCTATGCAGGCTATACCGACGAGTGAATGAGGAGTGGGTTTTGAAAGATCGTTATATGGTCTGGTTTCTTTGTCGTTCATGTCTATACATAGATAATGTTTATCGATATATTATTTAGGTTAGAGTTCGTCTCCTGATCTTAACCTTGTATATTAATATATATCATACCAACGAGATGATGCAGCGCATCTTAGTAGATACACCTACTCCCAGGATAGACATGTAGGTGCCTATAATATCAGGCACAGTTATAGTTACAGGCACAGGCACACTAGGTGCCCGCGCGCCCCGGCTCCTGAGCCTCAATTTTCTTGCAACAGATGATGACGATTATCGTATGACATTTGATAATCATCGAAGAGAAAACTAACACATAAGATTAAGCAGCGACCTCTGTTAACAACCTAAACCTTACCTACCTCCGGGCTGCTGTTTTAGCGAACCTTCTCGTAGTTTCTCTCATCTGCCATTTACTGGACTGAGCAGGCTCGACGGGTAAGTCCAGTCTTGGACAGTGGTCAGTAGGCAGGTTGACTGCACGATGTATGCAATAAGATTATTCTTATTGCTTATGATATGCATGGGTTGTGCATAGGCATACGTCGACTGTACCGAACTGGGATGTTATTGGTTGGGAGGTGCGAGGAGGCTTACACCGCTAGACGGAGCAGGGAGGGTTGTTTCTTTGAGAAATTCCTTGGAGTATGCAGACTGAAGAGCACGACTCAGGCGTTGGGATCGGCGTTGGCAGGGTTGGTTGAGTTGCGAGATTGTTGCCGCAGAGACGAGACATCGAAACCAACCCTGGTGGGAAAATGGTGGCAGGGCTGTTATTGGCGGGCTGACATAATTCAAATGCTGGTGGGATGTTGAATGTACCTGTGCTAGTTAGCAGCTAGAGCAGGTACCGCCCGTTTGGAGAAGCAGACGGCATTGTCCCGGAGTTAGTCCGGAGCCAGCAGGGCAGGTGACTCCGTATCGAGAGCCGATAAGGAGGGGTCAGGGTCACCCTTCTTTGTTGGGTTTTTCTGACAAACTCTCTGGCATCCCTGCCACTTTGAAACCAGGTCCAGACCAACCGAAGGAGGGGCAGGAGCTGTCTTGCGTGGCGCCGTGCCTTGTGCCTCTGATTTTCAGGCTTTGGGAGGATCAGCTCGTTTGTAGAGGGTCGGGATTGGCCCTGGATGAGCATTGCCCCTCTTTGCGTCCCAGCCCCTGGTGTTGCCACAAAGTAAGATATCTGTCTGGAGTACGGTGCGGATGGTGTGATTGGTCCTTGGTATTGCTAATCGTATCAGCAGTCAGGCGCAGGTCAGGTGCAGGGGACAAGGCGATTCAACGGTACTCTCCCCAGCTCAACTCAGGCCCGTGGGAATGCGACTAATGCACCAGCTGTCATGGAGTGGTGGTGGTTGGGCCGCTTGGTCGCTGTGAGTGGCGGGGGTCGTCCAGGAATGTCCAAAACCTTGACCCCGCTGTTCTCCACAGTTGACAACCTGTTTAAATCATCGAGTCGAGAGAGCGAGGAACCTTGGGATCCAGACCAGTTAAGTACGGACTACGACAAGGAGTACCTGCGAAGAAGAACTCCGTGGTGTGGTCGAGCAGAACCAGTGGCGTGCGACAGTGGACTTGTTCGCGCTCGGACCAATTGTCGCCATTGCTCAGGCAGATCATGAAGTCGACATTGCGTGTCTGCTGCAGTATGGATGCAAGATGATGGCTAGGAACAGGGAACTGAACAGAGCGTGACGCTACCATCGCGAGAGTTCGACGACGAGCTGCCTAGAGGGGGTAGGACTCGACGTGGCGCTGCTTCTACGGTGTACGGTGTATACGGTGAACAAAGTACTGACAGCACCTCAGATACTTACCCCGATGATTCCGGGGTTATCTTCCAATATCAAGAAGAGTGAGTGGCCTATGGGTCGGCCGAAGTATCGGGTTTCATACTCCTCAAGCGCAGTCGCAGCACCAGGTGGCCCGCCATCTGGCCGAACCACCATAACGGATTCTCCATGGTCGTCAATCCTGATCCATCGAACGGCATTGAAGTATCCCACCACCATAAACCTAGCTGAGAAGTGGTTTCGACGTTCATTGCTGGGCGTAGTGGAGTATTCCTGACCATATCCTCTTGCTCCTGTTCGACAACCACAGGAACAAACTTTGCCAGAGTATGACCCTTAGCGACGTGATATAGGAGCAAACTGCGAGGTGGGCGAGGCGCCGAGGAGTGGGTGTTGGGTACGATCTCGATGTAAGGTACTCTGCATGTACGGAGAATCGCGTGGCAGCGCTCGGATTCAACTCCAGCAGTCTGGACTCATAGACCATGAGTCTGGACAGATGGACGGGATTTTCAGAGCCTATCGGGACACCCGGGTTTTCGCAAAACCTCCCCATGGCCAGACCCTGCCGTAGAATCTTTATGGGGCGAAAATATAACTCGAAGAACCAGAGGGTTGAAGGGAGAGGCCCCGCCCGTCGAATGGTAACGTCACTGCGGCCTAACCATCAACCAGTTCGAGAACCTCTTCTGCGCCGGAAATGGAAGGATTGCGAGAAATGGCGGACATCACCAGCAATTATGCGGCTTTTTAATGGGCGAAAGAGCACAGGGTCTTCCCATGGTTCCTGATTTGCGGCTGTCCTTGGGTGTTAAGTACTATAGTAGTAGTATCCTCGTGCCTGGTTTCTTCCCCGTAAGCTCTCGGATGCACCGCCCGGGCCTGATTGAAAGTCAAGACTTGTCATGAAAGGGGTGTTTGGGTTGAAAACCTTCATATTCCGGGACCCATGGCACGCTGTAGGGCGCAGGACTGAATAAACTGTATACGCTGTGAGCTAAGTTGGTTACTGAGCAAAGTTAGTTACTGATTGAAGTTAGCTCGTTAACTACATAGTTAATGTTGGTAGTCAGGATTCTAGATTGATCAGTTCTCCTCGTAATAATAACCGTGCAACTGTAGGTAACTTATCTATACTCTGTACGATAATATCTTCCAAAGTACTCGAGCTTTCTATTTGAGGGTCCAGTCTTTCTTTGACTTCCACCTACTACCGACTCCACAGCGATCGCACGTCGATGATTCGTGTCCGCCCATCCGGACCAAGTTGTCAGTACCTGGGGCTAACCCCCAGGCGTGCCTATCACGATGCAGACTGCCTGAGCGGATCATCATGACCTCGCTGAGGGGGTGGATGATTTCAGGTTGACTGAAATGCTCAGGGCCGGCTGCTGGTTGAATGAGTGAATCACGAAGCCCATTCACCGTCGTGGTAGAGGACTCCGGCCCATTATACTCTGAGTTCAATCATCGAGTAATGGTGAGAGCTTCCCCTCTCTTGCTCTGGTGCCCCTCGTTTCGTTTGCCTCCCGGCGTTTCTGATTCTGATAAGCCTCGTCCCCTCTACCAATCCAAGTATCGTCATCACCACCTGGACCGCCTGGATCGCTTTGCCGTCATTCACTATCGTTCCCCTTACTTAGCCACTTCCCTCCTCTTTACTTTCATCTTCCCCTTGTCTGCCTCTGCCTCTCTCCATCTCTCTGGCAGCCACGATCCCAGCCCTGCCCTTCCTCTACGCAGCCTTGCTCGGCTCCTCTCGGCTACGTCTCCAGATCGATCCTCTCCGCCTCATCTCGTGGCAGAAGTGTGCCTGGCTCCTCCCACTCCGGTGTCATATCGCCCTCCTATTAATAGGCTGTTTGGACTGATCTGATTTTATTTCAATTTTCGTCCACCCCTTCCTTCGCCTCGCGTCGATCCATCAATCGCGGCGTCCCTGTCTGAGCTGTATTCGATTCTCCGGCTATTATTATCACTTTGTCGCCCGGTTTTGCATTCGGTTTGGGGCTTGGCTGGGCCCCCCGGTGTCTTGAATTCCTACTGTCATACCCACAACCGTCCCGCGACTCGACGCCCGCTACTGAATCGTGATCCGTCGAGTCCACCAAAACTTCTGCGTCTCATCTCTCTTCTTGCCGCCCCCCCTCCCCTCGAGTTCTTCCATTTGTCCATCTTCAAATCCAGTTTTCTGGCCCTCCCTCACGTCCGGCCTTGTCCATTTCCGAACACCTCTCCCTTCCTCGCCTGAACCGTCGGAGATGAGCCCTCGGTACTAATGGGTGCCCTCTCTTCGTTTACAGCCTACCTACTACCCTTGCTTCGCCTTCTTCACCCGGAGGCCGTCTAGTCGTCATCCTCGAAATCCTTGTCCAACTCTCTCGTATTCATCGCATTCCCTCGCTTAAAAAAAAGCCCTGTGGACAAAACGAAACGCTTTCCCCTTGTAAGTGTTACAGATTGCACAATAGTAAGGGAAATAAAGCAACGGTGAAAATTGAGTTTCTTTTGCCCAACTCAATCTTCATCCCTTGCTAGATGTCGCATCGCAGCGAAATTATCAAGGTCCACCTGCTTACATGATTTGCGCTTGTATCTAGTCAAACGTTGCCCGGTCGATTTCATCTTTCCCTCTCGCCTCGAAAGCGCCAATTCTTCCGTATAGTTGTTGTGCTTGTCGGGTGCCCCTCCGAATCGGATTCGTACATAGAAGTTGGAGCTTGGCTTGCCTATGAACTTTCGCTGTCACTATGTCCTTTTTGCCTGTCAATAACATTTCTTCGCCACCGGACCGTACCATGGACGATGCAATCGCGACATCGGCCACACCTCGCCCTCATTCGGATAGCATGTCAACGATACAGGACCCCGGGTTACCAACCGATATCAAAGAAGAACATGGCTTACGGCCGGCACACATGACCCACGAATCTCGTAGGAGTACACACTCGATCTCGGACGAGACTATACAAGCGGATTCGGACGCCGAACGAGAAGGCTCGGAGCATGAGTCAGAGCGGAAGGAAAATGCACCGCCATCGAAGAAGAAGAAGGGGCAACGATTTTACTGTACCGACTTCCCGCCATGCAACCTGAGTTTCACACGAAGCGAGCATCTGGCTCGCCATATTCGAAAACATACCGGAGAGCGCCCGTTCCAGTGCCACTGCTCGCGACGATTTTCCAGACTTGATAACCTGCGGCAACACGCACAAACTGTGCATGTGAACGAGGAGATACCCGGTGATTCGCTGGCGGCCACCGGCACTCGCTTTCAGCGTCAGATTCGCACCGATCGAGTTCGGCCCCAAGGTCGTGCGAGGGCAGGTACAGGAGGAAGCCAGGGAGCCCATAGCAGAGGACACAGCAGGAATCTGTCCACATCCAGTATCGCCTCGACAACTTCAACATTCAGCCAACCGGCAGAGCTGCGCCGGCGCCCGCCACCACTGATCATGGCCAACGATCCAACGACAAGATCTAGATTAGGTCTTGATCCGATGATGGACGCCCCCACTACGCCGCCGGGTCAGGTCCGAGCCATGCATGGGCCTCCAGGCGGCTCTCCATATACACCCACACATATGTATCCCGGTAATGCTTCACCTATGCACCCGTCATCTCAGGTTGCTGGCTTTTGGGACGGCAAGACCGCATCTCGCAGACTATCCGTACCCTCCGGAGTTAATCCATTCTCGGGGGTGCACTATCCTCAACCCTATCCGGCCCCGAGTTACGGGCCGCCAGGGGAAATATATGCTAGTCCTGTTAGCGGGAAATATCCCACGTCAAGGGATGAAAGAGAATACCCGACGGAAGCCGAGCTGCGGCGAAGAACGTGGCATTTTTCAACTTGGGCAAATGTACCACGCGCTGAATATAGCGGGAACCCTAACCCGCCACCCTCGGAAACGCTTCCACCAGTTGGGGGTAATGACTCTGTGGATCGGCCGCCGCGCTTGCCGGGAATTGAAAGCTTTGATAAGTTTGCAAGGCGGCCCTTGACACCACCTGTGCGCAGGCCGAGTCCAATGCAAGTCGACGCGCAACATAAGCCGCCGGCCCCCGGCTACAATTTCAGCGGCGGATACAACTACGCACCGCCGTCGGCTCGGCCAGCCCCGCCTGTTTCTGGCCCTGGTCATCGACGCGGTCACGTTTCGTGGGATATGTCGTTGCACACGAACTTGACGGGCCTTCACATCAGGGACAAGCCTCTTCCTCAGCGGGACTCCTCGAACTGGAGCCAGCAAACTATTTCAGAGCTCCGTAACGTTGGATCTCGCCCGTCATCGTCATATCAGCAACAGCTCCAGGAATTCCGGGGCCACCATAGCCATGCATCGTCTTCGTACAGTACTACAACGTCAAGTTCACATGCTGCGCGAACGAGTCCTGAAGATTCGAGCAGCAGCGAGGGAGTCCACACGCCGTCAACGGCATCCCTCGAGTACCACCCAGCCATTGTGCACAATAGCGGCTATGTCGAGCCCCATCATGCTCCATTCCCTTCTGACACATCCCAAACAGTACGCCCCCGTTATCCTGGTGGACCGGTTGCGATAGATCACTGATCCGGAGTACAGGCCTGTCCTCCTATACATCCACAACCCGAAGCATACCACACAAAGCACGAATCTCGGCCTGATATTATCAACAACAATGCTTCAAGAGACCCCGGAATGGGCCGACTAGAAGCTCTTGTTGCCGTCGCTACCAGCGAAAATAAGAATGGTGCGGATATTATGGTATAGTTAAATCTTATCCCATGATGCGTGATGCACCTCGCTCTTAAGGTTTCCATGTGCATGGGCCGATAATACTTATTGGCTTCATCACTGCTCTCGTTACCTCAAATTTCCTTGCGAGCAAGCCCAGATGTGGCTTGTGTCAGCATTCACCTTGACATAAGGCACTATCTATCGTTTAGCTTTTCTTTTTTGATTTTTGATTCTAAGGGGCGTTCTAGAACCTGGGCCTATTGTTATTTGATTATACACCACAGCGTTATGGCAGTTCTTGATGACTTGTGATGACTGATGAATAACGCATAGTGATGGGTTCCATGGAGGTGTTTTATATTTTATTCCATGTCAGTTTATTATGCTCGGATTATTTTAATGTTCCAGTCTCAGCTCTTTTTCTTGCTTTGTGTTTGACCTGCATGATCTGGCGTTTTCCTTTGGGTCGTATGTATCCAGCGCTTGAAGATACCCCAGCTTCAAATCCGGCTTTCCGCACGAAGCTCTGGGCAGAGATTCAGATTCCTCCGGTCGTGGCGTGGCAGCGTTATGCTTTTGTATATTTTCTGCTCTCACTTCACTATCCTGAATATATGAATTCATCTAAACCCAACTGTTTGCATAGAACTTGCAGGTTGAATGTCGGACAATATCGCGACATGAAATCCCACCAACTGATATCACTTCCCCATTAGCTTGGAGACTCCTTTCTCTATTTAGACGGGAACTCCACGATGATCTCACTACTCTGAGTACATTTCCTTGCACCAGCCCGAGGTGGACTGGCGCAGTGTAGCGTCCATGGCAAATGATCGCTCGGTGACGTCAGGGCCGAACAAAAGCATCACCGATTCTCCCCGCACAAGCTTGCCAGTATATAACCTGTGAATTTTCGCCTGTCTGGTTTGCGTAGAAACAAAAAAAAAGTTCAATTCAGCTGACTTTTCATACTGGATCACTCCCTTACCGACCCAACATACGCTACCTTACTACCTCAACTACCCGAAGCGACCAGGATACCCTAATCTACCACCTCACATCGGAACTGCTGCTACCTGGCGTCCTAAATCGACCGCCCGACTTCAATTACATCACAATCTTCTAAATCAACCTACATCCTACCACAACCACTCTACACAATGGCCGCCCCCCCAAAGAGCCGCACCGGTCTGTACCTCGGCCTCGGCGCCCTAGGCGCAGGCGCTTACTACTTCTACCGCGCTGGCGGCGATCCCAAGCTCGCGAAGGAGGAGATGAAACGTACGTACTATCATATCAAATCGGTCCCGGTTGTGTTTGTACAACCACCCCGGTAACTAACATGGCTGGTTTCTACAGATGACGTGACCAAAGTCCGCGGCAAAGCACCCACCGGGGGACCCGGGGGCGAGCGAGCCGAGCGAGCCGGCGAGAAAGCTGGCCTGGAGACGAATCTGAATCTTGATGAGGCTGTATGAACCACCTTATCTCCCCATCCACCTTCTTCGGACCCGATGGATAGATGGATGCAATAGCAGATGTTAATGTGTGAACAGGCCTACAACCCTAAGACCAAAGACGCCGACCTCGCCTCCCAGGCGCAGCGGAAGCTAGATAACCTCAGCCAGACTGGTAAGGACCAGGCGGCGAAACTGCGTGAAGAGGCCGAGCAGCAGGCTGGCAAACTGAAGAATGAAGCTGGGGATAAAGCGAATGAGGCCAAGAGTACCGTCTCGGGATGGTTTGGCGGGGGTAAGAACCAAGCGGAAAACCTGCGTGACGAGACCGAGCAGCAGGCTATCAAGCTAAAGAATGAAGCTGGGGATAAGGCGAATGAGGCGAAAGGTGCAGCTTCGGGGTGGTTTGGGGGAAAGAAATAAACTGCTCACCCGCCCCTACCTCCTCGACCTCAAGCAGGAGTCTGATTACTCGCTGTGATCCTATATGTATGGGACTAAGTGGGAGGATGATTGAAATGTGAATGGCGTATTCTGTACCGCGTGCTAATTGACTATGAGTGCGGATGCGGAGATTGTTGGCTTGACTATGGTCTCGATACTTCAGTTTTACCGAACCAATTGATGATAATTAACGGACTCAAATAATTCAATGCTAGTAGAAATACTTTTCTCCGGGGACGAGTGGGGTGCTGGATGGAGCCCAGACCGTGGGAGGTATGTGACATTCCAGCCTCGACCTGGATCACCGTAGTGACAGGTTGTATAGAATGGGAGGTTAAAAACTTAAAACTAAGATTCAACCCAGTATTTTTATTTCTTCTAACGTGATACTTTTTCCCCTGAAACTCTGGTCCTCATTAATTCCTGATGACATGATAGTCCCACGTTCTGGTAATTTAACCTAATCCGGACACGAACGCCAACAGCGCGTCGCGACGCGTTTTCTCCTTAAAATCCAAACCCCAATTTTAACCGCCCATCCCTTTGCTCGACTTCAATTAAACAAACCTGAGTCTCGACCTTTTTACCTTTACTCGAGTGTGATTTTCAAGTTCTTGATTACTTTTCATGTTTAATACTTCACATTGTGTTAATTTTCCTCCTTACTCTACTTAATTAATTACAAGGAAGTCGCGATGCCTCGCACCTCCTCTACACTCGCCCGCTCGCGCACAACACGCCTGCCTCGAGCGAGCCAAGCGGGTATCCAGAGTTTCGCAAGAGCGACCAAGCCCGGCCTTAGTACATCGGCGTCCCTCAGTCTCATAGATGGAAAGAAGGATCTCGCCACTACCACCACCTCAACGCCCCGTCAACTGCCGGTCTCACCTTCCAAGAAGCGAAAACTAGGGGAGCTCGAAAATGTCGACTTCACGATCCGCGAGCAGCAGGAAGGCGAATCCGGAAATGACCCCGAAGAGAACAGCAAGAACTCCTCCACATTAACACCCTCCAAATCCCTAAAATTCAGCACCCTATCCGTCTCGACACCCAGTTCCAGAAATACTCGCAGGAGTGGCCACTATGTCTCTACCCCGGTACCATCGCCAACACCGCGTCAAGCACGCACAGCACGAACTCAACCTGAGCATGAGGATAAATGCGGCAGTGTATACACGCCGAGTACGCCGACGAAGCCGCACGCTCCGAGACAGACTAAGCCGCTACCACGATCGAACGCATGTATTCTTCCTATTACGCGTGCGCCCTGTGTGGCGGAATTGGTCACGCTGCATTCGGCGTTTCTTAAGGCGTTGACTATCCATGCAGCGCATAAGGGTGTTGCGGCGCCAGCGGACTTGAGAGAGTTTTTGCCGAGCGTGGAGCGGATCTGGAAGAAGAGGAAGGTTGTTGTCAAGGATTTGCAGAGGTTGTTGTGGGTGTTGAAGATGAAGCAGTGTGAGAGTGGCTTGGGGTATCGGCTTGCGAATCATGGGCTTGGCCGAATTTGTTTGGAGAAGGTGAATGGGCGGAATGATCGCCTTGATGATGAGGGTGATCTGCAGGCGCGGTTTGAGGAGGCGGTTGATTCGCTCTGGGAGAAGGCCCTGGATGATGCTGGGGGTGATGAGGGGAGTGTGGATTTTATGGGAAACCTCGGCCTGATTTCAATTGAAGAATCGCTGGCACCATTCACCGCATTTCGAAAGGGACAGCAGCGGCTGCAGGATTTGAAGGGGGGTGTTATTAAGATGAAGATGGAGAATCTTTTGGCTGAGACCGCGGGCGACGAGACCTCGAGCACACCTGCGAGAGTGCGCAATGCGACCACGAGTCGGCGCGAGGGGCTGCTTGATCGAATTAAGAATAAGCAGTTGCGACAGTCAAAGTTGCCTCCGCCGCCGTCTAAGGAGGTTTTGCTCCGCCGTGCTGCATCTGGACGTATCGAGGAGGTTGCAGGCGTGTTGGCTCTTCTTCGACCGGCCGGGTATGTGGGCAATGGCCCACTGGCAAGGATGGCGGCGCAGCGCACTCCGTTCTGTCTGGAGACCATTGTCCGCAATGTACAGGACTCAACTCGTAACCCAATCTCGGAGCAAGACGTGGAAGCTTGCCTGGAGATCCTTTCTCGTGAAGATGTTGCCGGCCACTGGGTGAACATTGTTGTCGTGAACCAGCTCAAGTCGGTCGTCTTGAAGTCCTGCGGCGATGTCCAATTGAAGGACATTGGGGCCAAGGTGGCTCAATTGAAGCCTGGATGGGAAGAGTCCCCAAAACTCTTGGTCTGATACTAGTATTTGTCTGCACTCTTTTTTGTTTGGATCCATGTTTTCTGGCGATACCTCATGGCGACTGGCATTTTTGGAGTTATGACTACGGACTGCATTTTGTATACGGATTGCATTAGCGCTGTATTTCGATATCCTGTATGATAGACTATAAAACTAATGAACCTTTGAAGAACTGAAGAATTGAACCATTCCATCATTCCAGTGTACATTGCTCACCCCCACTGATTGGCTTCAAACCACTTTGGCTCGACGCGGATCCACGTGACCGTGTCGCGTCTCGCACGCGCCAAGGAATCTACCTATCAATTGGATAAGTGCACTTAGAGAACGAAGGTCGACGATTCTACCACACCACAACGCCAGCAATCAGGTCATTCTCTACCAAAAAGAGTGATACACTGGCATCATGTCATCTCGACCAGATCTCAGGGTAAGCCCAATCACCAGCAATCCCCGCAAAACCAGCATAATCCGTCCAAGGATTCCCGCTAACGGTTTAACTCCAGGTCGACGACGAAGTCGGCTTCATCCGCTTCTACCGCTCCCTCGCCTCAGACGAGTCATCTCCCTCCAACAATGAAACGATCCGCGTCTTCGACCGTGGTGACTGGTACTCCGCCCACGGCGCCGAAGCCGAGTTCATCGCTCGCACAGTCTACAAGACCACCTCTGTCCTCCGCAACCTCGGCCGCAGCGAAACAGGCGGCCTGCCCTCCGTCACAATGAGCGTGACCGTGTTCCGGAATTTCCTACGCGAGGCGCTGTTCAGGCTAAACAAGCGCGTGGAGATCTGGGGCTCTGTGGGCACGGGGAAGGGCCACTGGAAGAAAATCAAGCAGGCGAGTCCTGGGAATTTGCAGGATGTGGAGGAGGAATTGGGCAGTGTGGGTGGGATGGGAGATGGGGGTGCGAGTGGTGCGCCAATTATCCTGGCTGTGAAGATTAGTGCGAAAGCTGGGGAGGCGAGGAACGTGGGTGTTTGTTTTGCGGATGCGAGTGTGCGCGAGTTGGGAGTTAGTGAGTTTCTGGATAATGATGTTTATTCGAACTTTGAGTCTCTTGTCATTCAGCTTGGGGTGAAGGAGTGTCTTGTGACGATGGATGTCAACCGCAAGGATGTCGAGTTGGGGAAGATTAGGGCCATTGCGGATAACTGCGGGATAGCGGTTTCGGAACGTCCCGTTGCGGATTTCGGGGTACGTGATATTGAGCAGGATTTGACGCGGTTGCTGCGTGATGAACGTTCTGCTGGGACGTTGCCGCAGACGGAGTTGAAATTGGCAATGGGTTCTGCGGCGGCGTTGATTCGGTATCTGGGCGTGATGTCGGACGCTACGAATTTCGGACAGTATCAGCTTTATCAGCATGATTTGGCACAGTTCATGAAGCTTGATGCGGCGGCGCTGAGGGCGCTGAATCTGATGCCGGGCCCGCGCGATGGGTCCAAGTCTATGAGCTTGTTTGGACTGTTGAACCATTGCAAGACGCCTGTTGGGAGTCGGTTGCTGGCGCAGTGGCTGAAGCAACCCTTAATGGATCTAGCAGAGATTGAGAAGCGGCAGCAGCTTGTTGAGGCGTTTGTCGTCAGTACGGAACTGCGGCAGACGATGCAGGAGGAACATCTGCGGTCGATCCCTGATCTCTATCGCCTTGCGAAGCGGTTCCAGCGGAAACAGGCGAACTTGGAGGATGTGGTGCGTGTGTATCAGGTCGCGATTCGCCTGCCTGGGTTTGTGAATTCCTTGGAGAATGTCATGGATGAGGAGTACCAGACTCCGCTAGAGGCCGAGTACACGACGAAGCTGCGAAGCCACTCGAATAGTCTTGCGAAGCTGGAGGAGATGGTTGAGACGACGGTCGATCTGGATGCGCTTGAGAACCACGAGTTTATCATCAAGCCCGAGTTTGATGATAGTCTGCGCATAATTCGCAAGAAGCTGGATAAACTCCGCCACGACATGTACGTCGAGCATCGGTCTGTATCGAAGGACTTGGACCAGGAGATGGACAAGAAGCTGTTCTTGGAAAACCATCGAGTTCACGGCTGGTGTTTCCGGCTGACACGTAACGAGGCTGGTTGTATTCGCAACAAGAAGGCGTACCAGGAATGCTCTACACAAAAGAACGGTGTCTACTTTACCACGTCGACGATGCAGTCTTTGAGACGGGAGCACGACCAGCTCTCCTCCAACTACAACCGCACTCAGACAGGGCTTGTCTCTGAAGTTGTCAATGTTGCCGCCTCATACTGCCCCGTTCTGGAGCAGCTGGCCGGCGTCCTGGCCCATCTCGATGTCATTGTCAGCTTCGCCCATGCCTCTGTTCACGCACCTACAGGCTATACCCGACCTAAGATCCACCCCCGAGGCACAGGAAACACAGTCCTCAAGGAAGCGCGCCACCCGTGCATGGAGATGCAAGATGATATCTCCTTCATTACCAACGATGTATCGCTGATCCGCGACGAGTCGTCGTTCCTAATCATCACCGGTCCCAACATGGGCGGTAAATCGACCTACATCCGAATGATTGGTGTCGTTGCACTTATGGCCCAGACGGGTTGTTTTGTGCCCTGCACAGAGGCGGAGCTGACCATCTTCGACTGTATCCTTGCTCGTGTCGGTGCAAGCGACTCGCAACTCAAGGGCGTTTCAACCTTCATGGCGGAGATGCTTGAAACATCTAACATTCTCAAGTCAGCAACGTCCGAATCCCTGATTATCATCGACGAGCTCGGTCGCGGTACCAGTACATACGACGGATTCGGTCTCGCCTGGGCTATCTCAGAGCATATCGTTACTGAGATTCGTTGTTTCGGGCTGTTCGCAACTCACTTCCACGAATTGACAGCACTAGCAGATCGGTACCCCAAATCTGTCAAGAACCTGCACGTCGTCGCGTTCATTGGAGACGGAACGTCAACGAAAGAAGAAGAAGAGAAAAAGACGCAGCAGAAGGTCACCCTCCTGTACCGCGTTGAGCCCGGAATCTGCGATCAGTCATTTGGTATCCATGTCGCTGAGCTAGTCCGCTTCCCAGACAAGGTGGTCAATATGGCTCGGCAAAAGGCTGAAGAACTAGAGGACTTCACCTCCGCAGATCCAACAGGGAAATCCTCGGCAACGGCGATTGACAAGTACTCTCAGGAGGAAGTGGAAGAAGGAAGCGTCTTGCTGAAGGCGATGTTGCAGAAGTGGAAGGCTGCCATTGAGGAACCGGGTAAGGATCTGACTGTTGAGGAAAAGAGGCAGGTTATGAGGGATTTGGTCAAGGGCGATCCGAAGTTACAGGAAAGTCGGGTCTTCCAGCGCATTCAAGCATTGTAAAGAGCGAGCTTTTTAGGGTTTGTTTGTGATCTGCAGTTCGATTTATATTTGCGTTCTATCTAATGGTGGTATGGCGTTTGGGGTGGGATGGATTCTAGATATGTTGTTAACATATGTCTCGGATAATGAATTAGGCACCTTCTACATTTTCCTTCAATGTCCTTTAGAAGTATTTCCATATAAATTAGTTTGAACAGCTTGGGACCATCTCTTTGCCCTGTTGTAGTATGGGATCACGTGGGGCAGCGGCCCAGACGCTTTTAGAGTAAATAAGGAAATTCGCTGGATAGCCCGCGGCGACACCACCGACCCCCGAACGCTCATTCATCTCCTGTTCTTTCCTCCATTGTTCGCCATAACTTAATCCAGGATTTAGCTTTCGCGCGTCGCTCACTTTTGATTCTGCAATCCTCGATTCTTTCCACTCGCCGCTCGCTATGTCCCTCCGGTCCAATTAACGCTGGTCCATCCGCAACAGCTTGATTCATGCACCCCTTTTCCATCCTCACCCTCCTCATCTTCGTTGCGGGATACATCACCGCGAGGTGGGACCTTGTTACCCGGCTATACGAACTCGCCATATTCGCGTGGGATCACGGCGTGGTGGTGTGTGTCCATTCCCAACCTTTCTACCTGTCGCGCTACTTCCCCACGGCTCCGCTAACCAGCTACGCATTTATAGACCAGAACCGCAAAGGGATTTCTCTTCCTCTCTGTTTTCTTCTTCGTCCTCATCATTCCGATCAACCATCTTGCGCAAAAGGAGTTCGGTCAGGTATGCTATGTCGTCATTTATTTAGAGCGCCCCGAGCCGTACAAAAGCTAATTCACTGTCGCTACTTAATAGCACCCTCGACCCGTCCACCTCGGTGTCTCCGCTCGGGAACAACTACGCCGTCGAGGCTCGTTCTAGTTTTTTGAGTGGAGGATGACAACATGCAGATGAGCGATGGATTGCTACGGGTATTTTGGCCATACGACCTCCCCCGGTCGTCGTCGCCGGGTGTAATTGTCGGATGGCGGAATTCAGAGCTGGATCTGTTTGTGTTGGCTGTGCTGGAGGATGTCGAGGTACGCCATGGTTTCCTGCGTACTTGGCTTGGAGGAAGCTGCTAATTCGCGTTTGCGCAGCCTCGAAATGTTGACAATGCCCTTCGCGCGGGAATTTTATTCCGCCACAGCCCTCATCCCGTTCCGCGCATTTTTGGTCTTTGCGGTCGTTCATCGATGCATGTTCTAGGGTCGACTAACCTGCGCGAACCGCCGACGGCCTTCAATCCGTCGCATTTGATTGTTACTACTCGCTCGTCAGGCAAGATTCCGAGAATATATTGTCCACCGGAGACGGGCCTTTCGGTTCAGGTTATTATGTTCCATCGTCCGGATCCAACGAGGATGGAGTATATGTCGCTGAATCCTATTTCGCTTGCTTTGGAGGACAAGATGCCTGCTGCGGATAAGTCGGACTCGGTGTCGGATACGATAGAAACAGGAGAGGTGATACAAAAGGCTCGCGCGCAAAAATTGGTGGATAAGCTGCGACTTCATACGGTTGTCAAGCATGTTGCATCGCATAAAGAGTTGGCGCTTCCGTTTATCGTTAACCAGGTTAATTGCGCATATGAGATGGGGAAGTTGATAGAAAAGAACAGCAGTTTGATTGGACTTCGCGTGAAGAGGAGTATGAGTGTTTCGGAACGGGTGGTTGAGTCGGCGACAACAATGTGGGACATGTTCGTTCTCGGGGTGTCTTACGTCTTTTGGCAGTGGATATGGCCTGTTATTACCCGAGTGTTTGTGATCGGGCTGGTGTTTCATCGCGCGATTGCAGATTTTGTTCTGCAAGTTCTGGAATGGCGTGCCCGACCTGACGCCGCGGCATTGAAGGATATCTCTGCGACAGCTCAGCAAGTGGACATTCGTCTGCAACAATTCTGTTACTGGCCCACGCAGTACGTCAAATTACGGCAAAGGAAGGACGATTGGGAGAGTGTCACGACATACCACGCGCACTATATCCGGTTTTATAACAGCCTGTGGCTAGTTGCGAACGATGTGATTATTGGAATTGCCATGGGGTCGTACATCATTGATAACGCCAACTGGGTAGCCTATCAGATCAATTTCGTTCTCAGTGGCTGGACTGTCGAAGGTCTGCAGCGGACGATTTCCTGGTTGATGGACTGGCCGGCCGGTCTAAAGTTGAATAATGAACTTGCTGCATTTCTGGGTGATCTCTTCTTGTGGGTTATTGAAAACTGGGCAGGTATGATAGACAACCCCTTCGTTACGGACTTCGGTTAACTGGCCCAGCATGCATCACGAACCTCCAACCATACCTCCCTCATATCATCTACGTTATCGGCTGCTCAAGCTTCGCCGGCGCCAGCATGCCAATAGCGCTCTTTTCAGACCTCATATCTATACTAACAGTACACATATACTCGTTTTACATTGCATCAGCGCGGATATTCAATTGGCAACTCACCATCATCATTTCGCTCTTCCACTTGTTTCGCGGAAAGAAGCGGAACGTCCTCCGCAACCGTATAGACTCTTGCGATTATGACCTCGACCAGCTTCTTCTCGGGACCATCCTTTTCACTGTGCTCTTCTTCCTTCTGCCTACGGTCATTGTGTTTTATCTGGCGTTTACCTCTGCGCGGATGTTGATCATCACGCTGAAGGCAGGCCTTGACACTTGGCTGGCTTTCTTAAACCACTTTCCTCTTTTTGCGTTGATGTTACGAGTGAAGGATTCGAGGAGGTTACCAGGTTTGTTTTACTTAATACTTCATAGTTGGCCACTCACCTAACTGGTATGCAGGCGGAATCCGATTCGAACTCCGCGGAGAACACGATAACTCGCTCAGTAATTCCTTGGATCCGACTATACACTATATCCATCTCGAGGTATAATTTCCCAAGCACGCGTCAGCCATCATTCAACTAACACCCATTAGTCCATTCCTCTAACCCTTCGGGCCATGTTTGACCAATACTTCCAACTCGGCCACCGCCTCCGAAAACACTACCTCTCTCCCCAAGTCATCTTCTGCCTCTTCACTGGCCGCTTCGTGCCGCCAATTCACCGCCGCAGCCTCTACAGCATGCAGTACAGCATGCTTCCCGATGTCCGGCCATCTCTAGCACAGGTGTGGAGCGAGCTAACCCAACCGAGAAAATCAGGTGGTGGAAGTGGTGGTTCAAGCTCCGGGATTGGCACTGGGGCGAATGGGGTCATGAAAGGAGGGTTTGGCGAGGCCAGGAGAAGGGGTTATCGGTAACGATGACTGCCATTTCCCTCAAAGCCCTAACGGGGCTATATAGATATGAGGCGACGGTAGCCCCGTCTCATTATAATAAATGATAAACATTCTGCATTCGTATTCTGCATTTGTAGCCCATGATAATATAACTAGACTAATTGCAATACATGGGTTATTAGGCCAAGATCACTTAACCGATTTGTGTCGCTGGATTCGATTTCGCCCCCTTCCACATCTCAGCCACCTTCTTGAATACCTCTTTGTGCGGAGCGTCCGGGTTCTTGGTCTTGTATTTGGGGATTTCATCCTTCATGAACTGGTGGTAAGCTGAAAGCGGTTTCTTTCCGCCTCCTTTCCTGGCGCTTCCGCCTGGTTTTGATCCTGTGGTAGGGGATACCATGGTTGGTTTTCCTAAGGGGGTTTTAATATATAATTTATATGTAGGCGGGTATATTACCTCGTTTTTTGTTTCGGTATGGCTTTGTTTATATATAAAACAAGGACATATAACATCAATAAATTAATATTGAAAATAAAAATAAAAAGACGAGGGAATCTTTCAATACCCGATATAAGATAAGATATACCAATTGCGGAGTCATGGTTGAGTGGTGATATCAATTAAAGTCTAATTTAGACCTGCTATAACAAACAACAGTGCCCTTCCATGGATCAATGGGCACATGCAGGCGAATAGCGCATACAACCATAATCATTAACTTTCTCGCATGATCGCTCCACACCCGGAGTTTCCGGAATAGACCCTACTATTAAATTATTGTAGCTGCTTTTCCGATATTTCAGGGTGTGACCTGGTTATTATATTCAGTTCTAAGCCTCGCCCTAACTTCTGCTTTTCATCTAAACATATACATACATACATACCCCACTACATAAACCAGCTTAACAATGAACATCGACGAAACAATCTGCTACATCACCGGGAACCTCTTTGAGATCGACGATGTGCGTCCATCTCATTCGTCTCATTCATTATCCATAGGTACTAACCCTGACAAACCGCAGGTAAAAGGGAGCTCGAAGTTCAACAACCTCGGCCTTGACCAAAGCAATATCACTCAGTTGATCCAGCACTTGAATGAGGTATGTTATTTATTTTCATCCTTTTTATTTATCTATACCCGGGGAAAAAAGAAAAAAAGACGCTGATTATGTTATCGCTGAAGTCGCTAGATCTTGATATCCCACTTGATAAGGCGAAGGATTTCAATACGGGTGAGTGTCTAATTAGTTTATGCTTCTCTTTGCTTTATGGAATGGAAATGGCTGACGGGGTGTATTGGGAAGTTGGGGATTTGGCGGATTATATCGAGGAGGAGTATGAGGAAGAAGACGATGAAGGGCGGCCGAGTGATTAGCTAGGATGTTGGGCTACTTGGGAAGTACGGAGTAGGTGGATTGGATTGTTTACGTCGGATATGAAGGATTTACTTAATGTCGGAGTTGCTGAACAACGTATCAACTAGTACTCAACCACACGAATATGAAGGTCTGATTCATCGAATCTAGCAGCTATCCTACACTAAATACACGAGAAATAGGGGTAAACTAACTAACTAAAATAGGAAATCAAAGCGATACAACAGATGACCGAGCAGACACTGACTAACAGTAAATTTGGTGTTGAACCGGGATCCTAGCGGTTACTAAAGGTTGACACACCCCCCCAGTGTCTGCGAGGTTATACGCGTTAATGATAGGTTGAAATATCGTCTGTACGCGGTGGGCGGCCTGCTTAGTCTGTAATAAGGCTTTTTATATTAACTAAGCCAAGTATTTTTATAAATTCTTGATATTTTTAGTCTGGTAGAACCTTGGTAAGGCTGTCCGCGGGTATCTCCGCGCTGGGAACCTATCAGATATTAACATGCCTTGCTTGTATTTCTTGATAAAGCTATTAACCATGTATATTAACATGTCAAAGCTTTGTACGGATCTGTGGATCCTCCTTGGTAAGTAGATTAATTATCTGCTGATTATTATATAAAACTGATATCTAATACTCGGGATCAAACTTAATAGATTTAAATAAGCGTTTCTACTAGAAGGTTAATTTAACAGCCTCTGATATAGCCAATAGTTCTGCTTTAGTTATTAATATAGTAACTGTATATTACTTACTTGCTTTCCAGTTAATTAGTCCTCCGTATAGCTTGCAAAGATATCCTTTAGTGCTTTTCCAGTCTTTATAATCTATAAATAAAGTATTACTAGCATATATAAAGATCTTATTCTGATTAGTTAAGCTAGAATACTTAATAGCTAGATATCGTGTAGCATGGAGGTACGTAATTACACGATCTGCTGCTTTAATATGCTTCTCTGTAGGATTTATAAGGAATTCTGCTAGTTTATTTGCTGTACGAGCAATATCTGGTCTTGAAATAACTATTATATATAGAATAGATCCAACTTTCTGTTGATAATAGTGTATCTAAGCTAGTATAGCTTAATCTTCTCTAGGAAGCAGCTCTTTGCATGTCATAGGCGTTGTTAGGCTTTGGATTTAATTATTTAAATGATATCGAGCAGCCATTTTATTAATATACAAATCCTGGTATAGCCAGAGCTTCCGCAGGGTCTTATCTTGAATAATGTGTATTCCTAGGAACCAGCTTATCTCTTCTATATATTAGAGCTCATATCGATTCTCCAGTACTTGCTTAAAGCGTTGAGTCTCTGCACGTGCCTCTAAATCCTTCTTATTAACTATAATAATATTGTCTACATAGAATATGACTATAAGATAGTAATTAATAAATAGATATTAGTCCTTATTAACTGCTTGTAGTCTAAACTCTTAAAGTATTATAGAGGGATCTTTCTGCTATAATCAAGGAGATCTTTAAAGGCTGTATAATACTTAAATAATCTTCTAAATCTTCTCTTTTACTTTAAAACTGTCTGGTAGGCTCACGTATATATCTTTGTCCAGGAATATATTAAGAAACATGTTTATAGCATTATACTGTATTATATCTAGGTTAAATATAGTAACTAAGGCTATAATTGTCCTAAAGATGCGTGTAGCAAGTATAACAGCTTGCTTTTCTTTCTTAGATTCTACTTAAAGATCTCCTTATACGCAGATACGTGCTTTAGCCTTTATAAAGTTCCTATCTTGATTAAATTTATATATAAAGACTTATAGTAATGGTATCACGCGATCTCTTCCTGTCTCTATTTATTCTATCTCTTTAACAGTGTCTTTATTCAAGATAGCTTGGTATTTAATTGTATATGCAGTCATGAATTTATCTTAAAGAGGGTATTTAAGTATCTTGTTCCAGGATTACGGTGGTACTGGGAGTTTATCGTGATAAAATTATTTCTTTAGTATTTAACTAGTTAAACCTATTATAAAGGTACTTAGTAAGCTATCTGCTTTAGCTTTATATATAGTAAAGGATTTAAACTGAGGGTCTTTCTGCTTTATACGTGGTCTTCTATCTTTAATAATATTACTGGGATTAACTTCCTGTCTAGGTTATCACGTACGCGCGGGTTTACCCCCCGAGCTCTGAATCTCTTTATTCTGTAAAGATTCAAGTAATATTTAACTTGGTGATTTATCTCTAGGTCAATCGTACAACTCTAATTTATTATCTTTAATTAAAGCGGATTCAGATATTGGCTCTAGAGTTAAATCTAGTATTAGTAGCGGAGGTACGGAGATCTTATATATAGCTCTAGTCTTGCTTATCTTGCTAGCTCCGCTTGTCTTAGTATCTCATATATCCTTAACTTCATTAAGATCTGGTATATTTAGGTCCTCTATAACTAGATCTTCAAGATTAGGTGTCTGTAGTACCTCTACAGGCGTCTCAGGACTTAACTTCTTGATTAGATCCTTAAGAAATGGTTCTGTTAGGTTGTATAGTTAAGATTTATTAAATATAATATCTCTTATCTCTTTAATCCTTTTCTGCTTTAGAATCTATATCTGCCAGATATTTGAGGCTTTATATCCTATAAGATATCCGATAAGTGCTCTAGGAGTAACCTTCTTAGTATTCTTAAGATTCTAATTCCTTATATATACACGGTATCTGAATGTATATAGATTTACAAGATTTAGTTACTTTCCATGCAGTATCTTATACAGAGTTTTCTAATTTAGAGCTTTAATTAGTAATCTATTCAGCAGAAACATGGCTGCTTTAAATACTAATAGCCATAGATCTAGCGGTAACTAAATATTAATTAATAAGGACCGTGTCTTCCTAATTATCACCCCCCCAGAATGTTCCGCAGGACTGTTCTGCATTAGATGACCGCGTGGAGGAGTCTCATGAAGGATCCCTTCTATAGAGATTAGATACTGGAACTCTTCTCTAAGTATATGCTTATTATCAGATCGATATATCTTAACTGGATTGCTGTATTAGTTCTTGATAAGGTTGGTAAAGTCCTGAAGCACTTCTATTACTCCATTTTTCCGAGCTGAAGTATATACAGCGTGGCTGTGTATTACTTTATCATACAGGTATATATACCACCTATCTCTATTAAAGGCTTCATTCATTTAGATCAGGTCAAAATAGACATGTTTAAACGGTTCTGTCTCTCGCGTCGCTGGTTAACGGGATATCTGCTGAATTAAGTTTAATAGAACGTATGTCTCGCATGGCTGGATACTCGTATAATTATTAAGTAGCGTAACTCCTATTAATGCTTCCAGTAGGTGGCCAACTGCTTCATGGCTTAGATAACCTATTCACTAATGCTAAAGATCTCTATCTCTAGATAAGATAAGAGGTTTTTCAGACTTTCTAACTGCCCATGCAGCTTCTTGCTTGCTTGGTGATCTATATTTAATAATCTAAAGATCATGGATTATACGTAAGCTATATATCTCTTCTTAATCTTTAAGAATTCGATCATTCATAAAATCCTATTTATATCCAGCTCTCTTCATTCGTCGAGCAGATAGAAGGTTAGTATAGAATCCAGGTATAAAAGTAATATTCTTAAGTAGTATACTAATCCTCTTTTTCTTACTAAGAGTTATTCGGATATTTCCTCTATCTTCTATTCTTATAATCATGTCTCCTGCTCGAAGCGTACAATTAACTTTCTCGTGATACTCTAGAAAGCGTGATTAATTATTATATATATACACAGAAGCTCTAGAATCAAGAATAAAGCAATTTTGAAGCTCGTATATTAACTCTGTTAAGAATCTAGTAGGTATAACTACTATAGCATGCTCCTCTTACTAATTACTTCTAATCTGCTTAGATTTCTTGTTATTCTTCTCCATGGCGTGTTTTAGTACTCTTTATATAAGGTTTAGTGGTCTATTTAAAAGCTTATTAAATTTAGCTTATACGTCCGGTTTTAGGGACTAATTTACTTTTTATTTTAAGCTTATGATATACCAGCAGTTATAGAAACAGTAAGTTATTTTATAGAGATATTTTGGTAGTAGTTTAATACTATATAAAGCTTCTAATATTTTATCAGATTAATCTTTTAAAGTTATAAAAGCAGCTTCAGATTATCTGTATTGTTGGAATTGGCTAGTGTCATCTCTATACCCTTTAAAGATCTTAATTATCCTGGGTAATAAGATATCTGTGTTAGTTTAAAGGTCATCAGCTTACTATTCCGCCTAGCTGGGTATAATTCCACTAATTATATTTAAGAAGTCTTATACAGGTTGTTAATGCTGTATATCTAGAAGCTCTGTATCTAAACCCTTATAGTATATTGCCTTACAATACTAAAGCTAATCTTTAATATTCCGATCCTTTATTAATTTATTTAGAAGCGCTTTCTATTTAATTAAGATCCTCCGCTCTGTCTACTTAGTAGTAGGTATAAACTTCTGCTTTAAAGTCTTCAAGATCTCGTATACTAATATCTTTCTATATAGGTAATAGATATATGCCTTACTAATTAATCTATAAATAACTTCATGCACAGCAGCGAGCCTATAAGAAACCTTATTAAAATAAGCTCTTTATACAGTATATAACTGTATTTAATCCTTCTATAGATGTTCTGATCCTTTATCATCAATATCAGGGATCTCTGGTTCCTCTGGTTATTTTAGTAGATCCTTTTTCAAGACCTCAGGGTCTATATATCTCTATACTCTCCTAGCTGTTGCTAGAACCTTTATCTAATCATACCATACACGCTAATTGTCTTTTGAATTCAGTATAATTAAGACCTTCGTGACTGTGCTGGTATCTATATTATTGTACAAGGACTGCCTCAGGGTCAATATCTAGGTCGATTCTCAATTCAGGGGTATCAGGGATAGGTACGGTTGATTCGTCGCTCGTGATGCTGTATCCTCGGAGAAGGTAGGTCAGAATAGCTTTAATATAGTTGACAGAAGTAATTCTAGGTACATACCGGGCTTATAACTATCAGAGTTGCTGAATAACGTATTAACTAGTACTCAACCACACGAATATAAAGGTCTGATTCATCGAATCTAGCAGCTATCCTACACTAAATACACGAGAAATAGGGGTAAACTAACTAACTAAAATAGGAAATCAAAGCGATACAACAGATGACCGAGCGGACGCTGACTAACGGTAAATTTGGTGTTGAACCGGGATCCTAGCGGTTACTAAAGGTCGACACTTAACTACTAATAGGGCATGGTTGGGATGGCCTGACTAATTTATTGAAGTAATTCTGATTCCTCATATTCAAGAGTAGACCAAACAGGGTATCGCTATGCATTCGTATCACTTATGCAACCTAATTCTCATATACATGCAAAGGAAGTACAGAAAAGGTAAACCCAATTACCTGAATGTATGGCTCTTCCCAGGTAACTCGCGTTTCTCTTTCCGCACGCCGGATGGGGCCTCGAGTGCTTTCTTGTAAGGGTTGAATGGCCGTTTTGGTAGCCCGGATTTAGCCTGCGGTGCGTGGAGAACGGAATCGGCGTTGTCGTAGTTGAAGGGTGTTGTGTCCTCTGCAGACTGAGACTGGTTCTGCTTGTCCAATTTTTTCTTCTCTCTCTTTTCTTTCCGGCGCTGTTTCTTGGATGGTGGTACGTCGACGTCGATTGGGATCTCGTCAAGTTCGGCTTCGGGTTCTGTGGAGGCTGCGGAGGTTTCGGCTTCCGCCGGATTTTGTTGTTGCGTAGACTTGCGTTTGCGGGGACCGCCGAGTTCCTTGACGGTGAAGATCTTGTTTTTATCCTCTTCTTCCTTCGTTGGTGCTGGTGGGGGAGTGACTGGTTTGGGTGGTTGCGCAGCTAGTTTGTCGCGGGCTTCGGAGACGGTTCTCGGCATGGGTGGTATGGGGAGGCAGAGGCGCAGTGCTTCAGCGGAAGCTACCAGCGAATACTCTGGTGGGGACGAGGGTGTTTCGGTGTTCAGCACAGATCCCCAGAACTGGGAGACATCGAAGCGAGAAGCGGTAGGGAACGATCCATCCTCTGTTGTAACAGGAGGAGTTAAAGGAGCCTGTGGCTGTTGTGCGGTTCTGGTGGGCTTGACATAGATGTCGCGCCATTCAGGTCCATCGGCACCTTCAGCCTTTGCTGTCTTGATGACTTCCAACAGGTCGGGCATGCGTTCCTTGGTGATTGGTGTGACGGGAGAGAGTGTTCTAAACAGGGTTCCAAGGTCTTGTGGCATCACCTGCGAGACTCGGAAAAGAGCGTGCTTCGGAAAAACGCATTGGACGCCTTCATCTTCTTCCCGAGCTACGTTGTCGCGCCATTCGTGAATCGCCTTGAGAACAGCAAACTGCTCTCTGCTCAAAACAACCTGGCTGCGTGTCATCAGATCATACCAGCCACCCGCGCCTTGGCCTGTCGCTGCGTCATAAACGGGGCGCTCATAACGCTGCAACGCCTCGGCCTTCGACCTCTCCAGCACATAGTCGACAAGATTATCCCGGGGGGTGGAGTTCTCTACCAGCTCGTTCCGTATATTGTCGTAAATGTAGAGAAGGTAATGTGTGTCAGAGCGAGCGTAGTCGAACATACCAGACGGAAGAGGTCGAACTCGCCAATCGGCCATCTGATACCTTTTATCGGCCTCGAAGTTGACAAATTTTTGCAGTAAGAATTTCAAACTCTTCTTCGTATAGTTCAACGCATAGGCTGCATGGTAAGTGTCGAACATGCCCACGACGTAGAGGCCGAGATCACGCTGCAGCCAGATGATATCCATGCTCGCACCATGGAAGAGCTTGATGATGTTGGGATCCGTAAACACCTCATTGAGTACCTGCAGCTCCTCTCTCCAGGGTTTCAGCGTATCAACCACCCAGTCCTTGTTTCGAGTGCTGATCTGCATGAGCGATACGAGACCATGATATGAATGGACATCATGGTGCTCCAGATCAATTGCAATCTCGCTTGCAGACTTCAGTTCCGCCAGCATCTCCTTCACACCCTCAAAGGTATCCACAAAGGTCGCGGTTGTCGACTCAAACGGCAAATAGTCGATTGGAGGTGCTACAACGTAGGCAGATTCGGGATATTTCGCAGCGCGGATCTCGGTCTCGTATGGGTTACGGTACCCTTGTGGCGCATCAGCCGGCGGGATCAGCGACTGCTCTAGCGAATCTATAGCATGAGGCTTCGTCTTCAGTAGGGGCTTAAATGGCGACGTATCCGTAGAATCGATTTGGTGCTCAAACTGCAGTTGAGGCTTGGGGATTTTTGAAGGGCCATAGTCGTAGATCGTCGGAAATTTTTGCTCCCTTTTCGCAGCGGACTTCTCTTCCTCCTCTTTTTCCTGAAGCGACGGACTCAGTTTCTTGATGACCCCCGTAAACTCATCCAAGCAAGCATCTGCTCTTTCCAAAAGCGCATCGATCACATCCACGATTCCCCGCCAATTGTCCTCGATTGAATCTTCACCCGACAATGTCGGCGCAGAGATATCCGTCCCAGCAGTAGCTGCTTTGAGGATCGACGATGTCAGAGACAGTAATCGGCCGCTTTGTTCGTCCAAACCCTCCGCAACTTCTGCGTTTGAGGACCGGTGGAAACTGAGATCATTCACGGGGAGCTGTCCAGTAGAGCGGGTGACCTCGAGAAGAGACGATTGCAGCCGTTTCTGCAACGGGGCGAAATCCGCGGCGGAATCCATCTCGACGACTTTCTGCTGAAGAATGGCTTTTCGAGGAAATTCGAGAGTTGAAATCGCAACAAAGAAAAAAAAGGCAGGCGGAGATGGAGAAATTTCTCTGGAGCGGAGGTGACCGCCTTCCGGAATCGGCGGACCTCCGATTATTCTGCTGGCGATTCTCGGTCTCGACTCGCGATATTCCTCACTCTTCTTCCTGCCCAAGATCTTTATTTCGCAGTCACTTTTCAGTCCAGCGCTTATATCTCGTTCAAATTACCATGGCAGCTTCAATAGCCCCCGAATGCAACAACATCAAAGAGTAAGCAGCCCGGTCCCACCCCATTCCACAAACCAAAGCTAATCCGCTGTCTAGAAAGTACGACACGTGCTTCTTGAAATGGTACAGCGAAAGTATGTTGCTTGATCTCGCTTTGCTTGGATAGAGAGTCTTACAAGAAACCCAGAATATCTCCGTGGCAACACGACTTCCAACGAATGCGAAGAGATTTTCGCCAAATACAAAACCTGTCTGACCGTATGTTTTCGCCACTCCACTTTGTGCTCCCCAGGACGAAGGACGATGTTAACCTTCATGCATAGAAAACTCTGAAAGAGCGAGGCATCGATAACATGCTGGACGAAGCGCGGAAGAACACACCGGAGACGGACTCCGAGTACAACCGACGAACGTGAGATGGCAAGCCGCACACTGGATGGTAGTCAATACATGGGTTCATACCGTTTGGGGGACCTTTTGCCCTACCTGCCCTACCTGCCCTTTTTGGCCATCCGCTATATGAAAGCAACATATATTCTCCGCTATATTCTTGTATACTAACTCCACGACTGTGTACGATACATTTGCATTTTCTTGAGGCGCTTGGTTGGAATTTCTCCATGTCACATTTTCAAGCGATATACGAAGTCATGCTCCATTTCTTAGCAGCACTGCATAATCCGCAATCGCATCTCTATATAAAGAACCTAACCAATCCATTTCCGGGATATCGAACTAGCTGGTGATTTTGGAGGTGGCTCTAGAGCCCCGGCCTAGGATCTCCTGGCCGGTGATACCTGACTTTTTCCTGGTGACTATCACCAGCGTTCGTCAGACGCAGTATCTATTTTGCAAGCGTGTTCCGCCTCTGTTTAAGCATATACGAATACATCATAACAGAGCCTGGCGCATACAGCCCAAGAAAGAAGTAGAAGATGCCCGCGACAAGCCAGTTCGTCGTGACCGTAGTAGCCCGATACATGAGCCACCACTCCGTCGCGATCCCAATGGGGTAGAGGATAATGAAGAGGGAGTATCTACAAACATGTTAAAATGATTGTCGCATAATGTGACCATGCAGTAAATGTGGACATACCTCAACCACTTCAAGCCTCGCGGGACAGGAAACCCCGCCAACATGACCGCGAAGTAAGAATACCGCACAGCGTCGGCAGTAGACCAGGCAAAGAGCATAGCCGGGTAAGCAGGCGACACTGCCGTCACGGATGGGAATGCATAGTTGATTGCCCAGACTTGCACGCTACGAGCGAAGATCTGGGTGAAGGTCGTGAAGACTGGGGATCGGGTTATGCCTGCATTTCGTTAGTATTTGCATATGACCAGGTTTAGATTGGTTTGTTTATTAGGGGATATACTTACCAGTTGCAGCGTGTAGGATTTCTACCACAGCGAGAGTCTGCACCCATCTGGCTTGTGGCTCGAGGGTGGCGTATAGTGCGGGATCGGAGTGGGAGGTGAGTATGGTGAGGAGGATGCGGAGCCAGAGGAAGGCGTTGACGGAATTGTATAGAATCAGATAGCCTTTGACGGCGGGAGACTGGGGCGAAGGCATATTGAGTTTCTTCGCAGTTGACGACAAGGTACAGACGTGGTTTCACTGGTTTCTTCTGCTGGTGGGTTCCATTGTTAGCGGCTCACTAAATTTCAGCCTCGGCTCTTTTCTGCTCTGGACTAAGTGTAGTATTCTCTTCGAGTTCTGTTACAGTATAGTATATCCATATAGGATCTTTTTCTTACTTTAATATTCTAGTTATATTTATTATTATCCGGGCTGTACGAGGGCATTGATTATGAGGTTGTCAAATAGAGCTAACGTCAACTCCCAAGATGGCTCTGGGAGCTGTCTTAACGATCTCTGCTGCTGCTGGATTCGATGCAATAGTCAAACTCTTGCTGGATGAAGGTGCTGACATGAATAGTGCGATACAACATGGTTACACGCCCGTGATTCTAGCTGTGAGTGGCAGCCATTATGATGTAGCATGCGTGATGCTGCAAATGGGAGCACAAGTCGACGCTAGAGCAAATCCAAGTTGGACATCCCTGTTTATGGCAGTAAGGAATAATAGCACCTATCTATTATTTTCAGACTACCTTGAATATAACCCAAGTAGACAGTGCATAAAGGATAGCTAATCCATTGCCAACATAACTAACTGAAGCCCCTCCGCATGCTTCTCCCCAATTCCCTGTCCGCCGAGATGGCGCATTAACTACCGCTTCCAAGCCCTGCTGTAGTAATCGTACGATTTATCGGTACAAGAATCAAGATTCGGCCGACAGTAACCGCCGTTCGAGAGACGTTCGGCTGAGATCCTGCGGTTGATGTTTGCTCTCACCCCCATGCATTCACAGCCACCCTGCCTGAGTCCCACCTTGCAGGTCTGGACGCATTGGGAGAACGTCGTTATTTCCCCATCCTTGCATCCTTGCATTTCTTTACACCTGAAATTCCTGCCGGACTTGCAGTCGCTGTCGGATGTGCAGGGCTTGCCTGCGGGTGACTTGCGATTTCCCGGGATGCCGAGCAAATCGTTTGAGGTGTCGTTGATGTCGATTGATGAGGAAATGGCGGGGGAATTATCTGCATCCGCTGCTGCTGAAATTTCTGTCAAGTTGACAATATCAAGATGTTTTAGTGGCGGCGGCGGCGCGGGGGGCTGTTGTCCAGAGCTAGATGTGGAATTCAGCACGCAGAGGGCAGGATTCCGCCATATGGCATCGGCGGCGTAGTTCCACAAGTTAGTAAAGTTGTACCAAGTTTGCGGGGTGTAGAAGATACGACAGTCTGCCGGCTCGTAGAGGAATTGCAGCGGCGTCCTCTCTCTGTCTTGCTCGCGGACCTGGTCCCGGAGATTCACGCTTATGTAGGAGAGGAAGAAATCGAGTGTTCGGTTCGGTAGTTGGCCTTGTAGAGACTGATTCATACGAATCGCCAAGTTAATGTCCTCGTCTAGTGAGCTATACACTAATGCGCCGCGAGTGCCTGCTGGTGATTGCATGGGCCCGTAGTTGGGCCGGCCTCCTGCAACTACCGTGCGCACGCCTGCTTCGTGGTGCATCATTTCCATGAAGAGAGCACATGCTGAGCCGCATATACCATCACCGAACTGGGGCGAGGGGGTAAAAGTCAGCTTAATAGATCGTTAATGGGCCCGTTGTCACCTACGATTATGATGTCTTCGGCCGCGAAAGCTGGCCGCCGAGGGCTTTCCCAGCCATCTACCAGCAGACCAATTGCCTCAAAGTCGAAGATCTGGCTGGTTAGGTTGTATTTCTCCTGCGATGTGAGTCATATTGGATCAGCGCCAAGTTCGACCATGACTTAGAGAAAACAGATGGAAGTAGCTTACCGTTTTGGTAAAGTCATCCCCATGATAGCTACTGACTGGTCCGAAATAGTCCTGCCACGAGGTAAAATTTTCGGAAGTTTCAGCGTCAATGCGACCAGTGACAACCCATTCATTTGTGGATAGCCAGGTATAGCCATCATCTCCTGAGGTGAGATTATTATTCCAGTAGTCTGTGATGGTAGACCCCATTACGTCGGCCATGGGATGGGCACGCCGACGGCTTCCTGCGAACGGCTCACGAGAAGGGAAGAACTTTAGTTCCGCAGTATACAATCAGTATTTATTCAAGACCAGAACTTAACGCGAGCTGTCATACCAATTTGAAGGTTTCAATCGCAAGTAGCGTTTCCCCACCGGTGTTCTGTTGCACGTCAATGATGACTTTCTTTAGCCCTATGTCCCGGCTGCGCCTTATGAACCGTTTCACTGCGTCGCTAAATTTCCGGGCATCTTCTCCATAATACGAGAAGGAGGGAATGGCCAGGACGGCTAATGAGGATTCGTTGAGGAAGTATCCACGCAAAAGCATTCCATTCTCATCATCATCATCAGCCATGTATATATCAGTGCTAGGGGGGTAGGGAGGGGAGTAGAGCGGGGGACTCTTGGACGGCTCCAGGTCTGCAGTTGGCGTCGATAGAGGAACGACGCTGCTCGATGCGGATTCGGGTTGAGTTGCTGCCGCTTCTTCATCACTTATTCCCGTGTCGTCCTCAGTGTCGGTTTCGTTGTAGGATTCTGGTAAAAAACCCAGCACAAAATAGTTATAAAAGTCACCACCAGTTTCGAGGGGCCCGGTATCTTCCGCGGTATAATAAAGAGACAGCCAATCCATCGTATTCCTGGTCCCGTTTTCAAATGTGAAAGTAATCGTGGCGCCGGGGTAGATGCTGGCCGCCGCGAATAGTTCCAGATATCCCTGGCTGTCCAAGGCGGCGCTTCTCATTAGCATATTCCAATCCGTGTGAGGCTCCAGATTTCCAAAGGCGTTCGTGATGGCGAACTCAGTGAGATATTCCACGACATCTTGGTCGTTGATGGTCGAGATGGCTGACGGTTGCCATGACAGAGGATGGTCGGCAATTTGGTGGAGGATCCAGTCATCTATATAGACAAGACAGTAATCAGTGGCTGTTGCTTACTCCTTCGGTCTAGTGATAGTACCTGCGATATAAACCTTTGGCAATTCTTTCCCCTCCAATGACAAGGAAACGATATCGACCGGCGCTGAAAAGGTAAAGACCTCCAACACCCCACCAAGCATACCGAGATGGCCATCATGTGCCGAGTATACCAGCCGATTAAGTGCAGCCTCGAACTCATATTCGTCCGCAAAGACACCTTGGTCAATCCCGCGTTGGAGCTCAGCCAACCCAGCCAGCAAGTCGGTTGCCGGCTGCTGGTAGGTCGGGGGTGGATGTGCAAGGTAAGCGAGGGTACTCTGAAACTGAATAGTATCGTTGTAGTACTTGATCAGTCGGCTGGCAACGGCCGGGTTGAAGGGTACGCTGGTCAGACACTCGTAGGCTTTGGACGCGTAGAACACTAGGCCGTCTCCATCTAGAGAGTCTTCACTTCTATCAGTCCAGGAACTATAACCATCAATTGAGACTAGGCCAGCCATTGATTGCTTACCGCGACCATTAAAAAGATCCCCACACACGTGTGGATTAGGCGAAGGTGAACTGCTGGTGGTGGAAGTGGGAGATCCCGATGCAGCAAAAACTGTCAACGGAAGTAGAGCGAGTATGCCAACAATGAACCGCATGATGCAGGATGGGCTGGCGAACTAACTGTCTCTTCAGTGATGGCGCGCTATTGAAAAGCACTCCGATTCCTGTTTTATATAGAATGCATTCAGGGGTTGGAGCCGCCTCGTAAGCCGGGCGTAGGGAGGTTGCATTGCATCCCCGGCGAGGCTCAGCAGATTACTGCTGCAGGTTTTGCTGCAGGTCTCACTTACTTTTTTTCATGGCGATGACGATAAATCAACAATGGTCACAATGATTGAGATTATGGGATCATCGTTGACTGCCGTGATTCAGTTGGCCCGGTCCTGATCTGTATCAAATGACCAGAGCTTTCGAAGGACTGGTCCTACTCCTATGAGTTGATATCGAAAAATGTCAGCAGCAGGACATCAAAGGGAGCAGAGCCGGTGTAACCGGCCATAATCCAGACAGACCCTCAGCCTCATTCGCAGATTGTCAATTCCTAATCTCTGACCAATGACCACCCACCAAGACAAATCGTCCTTAGCCTTGTCGCACAAAAGACAAGGCTGAGGCTCGCGGTGTAACGCTTGGCCAAGACAGCTCAGCAAACATACATTGAAAGATGGGGGCTGGTCCTACCAAGGCTGTGCTGACAGCTGACGGTCAATGAGGCTGAGTGACTCAAATAAGCCTTCGTTTTTGATGGTGAGTTCATTCATTTATCCTTTTGCCCCTGCATCACACTGACCTGAACCCAATCACAAAATGGCTCCTGAATCCGATCTTCCCCCAAAGCTTGGGCGCGAGGAATACACAGTGGCATGGGTATGTATCCTCTACTCGGAGCTCATGGCCGCCAGAGCCATGCTAGATCAAGAGCATCAGTCCCTCCCTTGTCCTAACGACCAGAATTCATACGTCCTCGGCCGAATGGGAAAACATAACATTGTGATAGTACAGACACTCTCCCAAGGGAAAGCCTCCACAGCACATGTAACTGCAAACCTGGTGAGGTCCTTCCCCAAAGTCCGCTTTGCGCTTATTGTGGGCATTGGGGGAGGTGCGACGACTGCACCCAATCCTTTCGGTGGGGTGGATAATATCAGACTCGGCGATGTGGTTGTCAGCCAGCCTTCGGGGTCTCATGGTACGCATATGCATTGTTCATTGCGGGGATTTTTCCCACAGCATGTTGTAAAATGAATCTGACGCACGTGAAAATCTATTTTAGGAGGAATTCTGCAGTACGACTTTGGCAAACAGTACGAAGGAGGGTTTCGGATGGGCTCGCACCTAAATAAGCCGGCACATGTCCTGATTTCTGCGACGGGGAGACTGAGATCCAATCATGGCATGAGACAAGGGAGCATCCGGACATTCATCGACGAGGGAATATCCAAGCTCGATGATGTTCACTTCACCTTTCCCGGCTATGAGAATGACCGCTTGTTTCGCCCGGACTATGCTCATCCAGAAGGGATAGCCAACTGTGACGGATGTGACCCTAACCAGATAGTGACTCGAAACCAGAGCAAAGCCCCCTCTGTTCATTACGGCCTCATTGCCTCTGCTGATACGGTGATGAAGTCAGCGACTGTCCGAGATCGGATGCGTGAGGAGCACAACGTGATTTGTTTCGAGATGGAGGCTGCCGGATTGATGAACAACTTTCCATGTATTGCTATCCGTGGCATTTCCGATTATGGCGATAGTCATAAGAACAATAGGTGGCAGCCCTACGCCGCGATCACGGCAGCGGCATATGCGAAGGACCTCCTGGCAGTTATTCAGCCAGAGGAAGTGGATGGAACGGAGCTGGCTGCTACTATAGGTATGTAAACCTAGCTAGCTTCCAAAACAAGCCAATCTATCCATGCAATCCCCCGGGAGCTGACCCCAGCCTCTTAAGTCACTGCAATAAGGAAAGGAATCGAGCCACTCAAGGAGGCCTCTTATGCTGTCCGTCGGAATGACATCTTAGACTGGATCAGCCCCCTAAATTTCCGCGACGAGCAACGGATCCTGTTCCAGAACTGCGTCCCAGCCGGAAAATGGCTTCTGGACTCAGACGAATTCAAGTTTTGGGTCGATGGGGCTCGTTGGCGATTTGACTATTGCGGAGCGACAGGAACCGGAAAAGTAAGTATCGAACGCATGGAGCCCCAGAGTTTAACCCCCAGAAGTGTTGAAGCCCACCTGACATCTTGAACAAGACCAATATTTGTGCCATCATAGTGAATCATCTGCAGCAGCAATACCCCCGGCGACCCGTCATCCACATCTACCTAGATGAGAATAAACAGGCAGAGCAAAGCCCTCAAAACCTGCTGGGCAGCCTGCTTCGACAACTAATCGAATTTGATCCATCGTCTGAGATCCCCCGGTCAGTACAGCAGCACTATGACCACTACGGCCGAAGAGCCTCGCCCGATACAGAGGTTATCTGCAGGGCCTTTGAGGCCATGCTTGAGAGCTATGAGCGAACTTACCTAGTCGTCGATCGAGTCGGCAAAAACGCGAACATTGCGAGCGATGTCGACCAAGATTATCCCCTGCAGCTCATGAAGAGGAGCCGAAAGCTTAGTTACCTAACCACGTCTTTGGGTTACACCGAAAACGCGCAGATGGTGAAGTGTGACATCTGCGGTTCAGAGGATGTTCTGATGTACTTTACGTGTCAATGCAACGACGACAAATACGATATATGCTGGAAGTGCCGGCAAGCAGGGGAAACATGCCCCCAAAATCATGAGGGAGCTATGAAGCACTATACGGTCGAGGTCGAGGTGCGGGCTCCCCAGGAAGAACTCGAGGAGTATTGCCGTCACCGGGTGGAGTTGGTCATCGCCAAAGCACGCAAGAAGCAGGAGCAAAGGGACGAGCGGCTGAACCCGGCAGGAAATACACGGTATATGATCGAAAGACTTGAGAAGCTGAGCATCTATAGAATAATCGCTGAACATGCGCAGGGGAACTTCCTGGTGGCGAAGTGTTCGATGGACGATATCCTGGCAAAGGACATTGCTTTGGCCACGGACCAAGACCTGCTTGACAGCACGCAAGTCATTCCGTACGATTCATTGGCAAAATACGTTACTCGAAAGCTGAAAAGTATCGAGTACCAGCCGATGGGCCAAGAAAGGCGACTGGCCTGGGACACGCTGTGCTTTGTCTACTCAGCACAGGTCATGCCGACCCTGAAGATGCTCAAGCATGCACTGGCTTTGGGCGGTAACACAGGCTTGATTGACCTGTCTAAAGTGGATGATAAAGAGTCAGTATTGGAAGCATGCAAGGGATTGGTCGTGATCCATAGTGTTGACGATGACGAGTTTTCCGTCTCGTTTTTCCACGCCTGCGTCAAAGAAGTTCTGACGCGGCTTGACCAGGAAGAAGAGCCCAAAACCATGTTGAACAAGGCACACGCCAACATGGCTTCTATATGCCTAAGATACCTCAAGCACTCAGATGTACTGGATCACTCCAAGATGGTCACAGAATATCCTTTCCTGTCTTATGCCTTGGAGTACTGGGGGGACCATGTCAGGGAGGCCTGTCTAGAGTCCGGCGAATCAGACCAGCAAGACGCATTCCAGTTCTTGCAAAACACCGCAAAAATGAAAGCACTTGCTCAAGCAGTGGAGCTGGCAGATCTCAGAGACCTTGTGTCCTGGATCCACGAAGGAGCCCATAGGCTTCACATCTGTGCCTGGTTTGGATTGTCAAGGTTCATCAACAGGTTTGTCCGCGACGGCAACGATGATAGCAACATCAACCGCCGCGATCGACGATATGATAGGACTCCCTTGCGATATGCTTGCTTCCGGGGCCAGGTTGACTCTGTGCGCCTGTTGCTAGAATTGAACGCCGATATCGAGGATTCCACGCTAGTAGATGCCATCCTCGGATTTCCTGATGTGAATGCTCTGGCCCTTGAAAACGAGAAAAATAATCGCCGTGAAATCGTGCGGTTGCTCCTGCAGAGTAAAAGCATAAACATCAATGCTAGGGTCGGTGGTTGCGGCAAAACAGCTCTTATGCTTGCAGCGAAACGCCTCGACATTCAATTAGTGAAAACGCTAATGGAAGATGACTCCATAGATCTTGATTGCAGGGACAATAATGGACTGACAGTCATGCTCCATGGTGTGCAATCCCTTGCACAAAATATGGCCGACCCAGACTTGCAAGACAGCTGTCTTGAGCTTGTAAGCCTATTCCTTCAGCACGGGGCCAACCCTAATATAGTTGACAACGCCGGACAAAGCGCCCTTAGCGTGGCGGTAGCAACTGGCCAGACGAAGACTGTCGAGGCCCTGTTGCGATGCAATCAGATAAAGATGGCTTTTCCTAACAGGCTTGTTCACTTTGCCAGTGCAAACGCACACCCGACAGTGATTAGCGTGTTGCATGCCAATTTCTCGAGGAATCCAGGATACAGCATCAACGCGCTGGATGAAGCAGGGCGCACTCCGCTCCACCATGCATGTCAATCATCTAACTGCCGTGGGCGGAACACCATCCATGCATTACTGGAGCGAGGCGCTGATCCGAACATTGCCGATAAGAATTCTCATACAGCTTCGATGTTGCTTCATGCATCCCAGAGGAGTGATGTTGTTGCTGATTTGGCCACTCGCTATCCCCATCTGAATGGCTTATCTTCTTCCTCGACCGAAGTAGGGCTCCCCATCCAACACAGAGATCTCCCGGCATTGGTCCTCGCAAACCAACGCCGCTGGGATCTCATCGAAGATGTCATTGCTAGTGCCAGCGAAAGGGCCGACCTCAAGGACCACGACGTCGTCGGGCATACCATCCTGCACCATGCAGTAATGCACGACCAACAAGACCTGGTGAACACGATTCTGTCCGCTAGAGTCGTCAACCCAAACTGTGCTGATCGATACGGGCAGTCTCCGCTGCATCTATCGGAGAGTGTCCATACCGCAAAGACACTAGTCGGTTATGGCTGTGATATCCACACCGTCGACTTCTCAGGGGACACTGCGCTGGCTGCTGCTCTCCGAAGAGAGAATCGCTGCGTTGTGGATTACCTCCTTGCAGCCGGCGCAAGCGTAACAAACAATCGCGAGGAAATAGTACAGCATCTGCTAGTCGCAGCAACAAGGACAGGATCTGCCAAGGCTGTTGAGGCTCTAGTTAATCATGATCCTCGTTCTGCTACTACTGTTCTAGATTGGCAGGCTGTTTGTGGCAGCTTTCGCGGGTGGGTTCACATTACGTATAGCCCGTTCAAACACGTCCCCTTGCATTTAATACTGTTTATCTTCGCGGGGGTTTGTCTAGTTGAGGTCGTCTTTGCGGTTTAGTTTTTATCGATTGTTAGAGCGCTGGTGGAATATAATGGTACACTTACCTAGGTACACTACTCCGTACTATACTCCGTAAGTAGCGGGCTGCTTTTGTTGATCCGACTTGAACCGCAGTGGATCGAAAGTTGGGTGTATAAGAAGGCTTTGCCAATGTCGGATACGTCTACTTGGATGAAGATTGTTGATGAAGATTGTTGATCGGGATTGGGTTGAGCCATCGCAGACAAACCCAGTGACAAATTACTCCGCAGACGTGAATGAATGGGACAATCCAGGTATTGATTCGATGTCATCATCCTGAATAATCTGTAACCAACCTCCCATTGCTGATTTTCCCTCGTTATACTCCGTAGTGATGGTGGATGATCTGAGTCGTATCCGATTAACCCTACTTTACCCACCCACATCACAAGACTGAGTTCAATAAACGACGTCACATAAAAAGCAACCATGCGCTGGACAGATCGACAAATCCCCGGGTTGGAACTCTGAAATGTCTTACCCGGGTTACTTCGAGTGCTCGCTTGTCTTATTTTCCGCCCCAGGTGGCCTCGTATTGAACGATTGCGGGAAAAATCAAAATCAAAATTGGTGGGGTAGCGCCATAGCGGCGTCTGGTCTGGCGCGGAGGGACGATCCGCCGATTGAAGTGATTAAGCTCCTCACGGCCCCCTGAGACCTGAGCGCACTGACACTTGATTGAAGATTGTGCAGCGGGCCAGCGGCTGCTCGCAGAGTGCAGAGTGCAGAGTGCAGAGTGCAGATTGCAGAATGATGTGGGTTACTTTGCTGTTACACCGCTACTAGCAGTAGGGAGATAATAGGATTATTGTGGTGGGTTTGACGGCTGATAATCCTCATTTTTGAAGGCCTCCATCCATGGTTCTCTGCAAATCACAACGTCTTCTTCTGGCCAATTGTTGCTTGCTGGAGACGATCATCTTTCTGTTAACTGGGTCTTCTCGTAATTTGACAGAAGCTGTCTACGGTACTCTGTCCTGCTGTAAGTACCGAATCAACGGTATGCCTGCAACCTTGTCAATGCCAGCATTGCCACCTACTCTAGTGTCGAAGCATGCAAAGCCGATTTAGGAATCTGTGCCAATGCGGTCGCAGTCGTACAAGCCCACCGCGGGATGGCAGGATCTGCTGACCTCTGAAACATCATTTAATATGACCCAATCGTTCAGGAGAGATGATGTAATATCCAAGTCCGGATCCAAGCAACAGGTATTGAAAATCGCTCACCAATAGGACGATGGCAGCGAGCAAGGTCAGATGATGGCCTTGACATTAATCTCCAAAGATAGATGCCCAGCATTCCATATTTCGCGGCTAGTCCAACGCAGGTACCAGGATGACTCGGAAGCCTGGAAGACTGAGCGGTGCGGAGCCGGACACATGGCGGGGTTGGAACTTGGCAATCAGGAACTGGAACGGGTTCCACCTGACTAGTCATGGGAAAGTTTCATTTTGAGTGAGGGGAAAAGGGAATCGGATTCCTCGGCAGATCTCACGGTTTTCCCAGCGATGAGATCGTACGCTAGGAGTATTTCGACAATACTGACTGCGATATCAAAGTAGTAGTATTTGAAATAGATGGCTTAAGTTGCGGAAAAAGTGAGTTGGGGCTGACTACTGATGGTGGCTCTGGTTGAAGCTAATTTTCTTATCAAGAGGAACGGTGGGCCATCACAGTGACCGCAATGCGCCAATGGCAGGGCGGGATTCTTGCACACCAAAGCCACCCATGTCCAAACAGGCCTTGTGATTCTTGCCCATGGGAGCCAAGGATGAGTCGCCGGGAGGAATGGACCCGAGAGGCTCAGAATGATGACTCGGAATATGACTTGGATGGAGGCTGAATACTGATAGATGCAGGCAGGCTTAGCGGAATCCGGAGGCCGCACGACACCGCTGAAGTCAAATGCACAGACAGTGCTCGAGTCAGATGGTCCGTGGGATTCAAAAGCCTGCATCCGTTATCCGGATGAGCCGTATCGTCGAGGCGCCCTCCTTGACAGGGGTTGCAGCTTGCAGGATGGTAGCCTAGCGATTGGCTTGATAGCCGCTCACAAAATAATCACACCATGAGAATCATAGACGAGTTCCCAGTGTAGTCATGGTGCTCCATCGCTCTGCAGCACCCGAAGTAGAGGAAAAAGCGTCGTCCCGGTTGACCCAACCTTGGGTGGTTGGATGTGGCAAAGGCGACCGAAAGCGGAAATACCTGGGCGACGTGCAGGGGCGCGTAACGCCGCCGCCGCACGCACAGGGCCAGGGGTAAGCGACGCTAATGGCTTCTGGATGGAGACAACCAGCATGTCTGCAGCACCGGACCTTGAATTAGTTCAGAGCATATTGTCGAAATTGTGGACGGACAACAGATGGCTGCGGCGGATGTGGGAAATTCCCCTTGCTTTGTGCAGCAGCTCCTGGAGCATGGGAGAAAGAGGTCGAAAATGATCATCCGGGTGCTAGTGATCTCTCTCCAGAGAACGAATATGGATTAATTTGGCGAGTGCAGTATGTAGGTTAGTAAATTTCATAGACAAGAATTCAAGAAATGCAGAGTACTCCACCTCTGGCCAAATTATTCACACCAGCAACGAAGGGGACAGAAACATGGGTCGGAAAATCAGGTACAGCGATGTGGCCCATGGATGGTGGTGAGCTGTGGAGGTGGAGCGGAATGGCAACTCCTGAATCGCCGTAGAATCGAGGAATAATGAAGAAACACACCGGAGGACGGCAGTTACAACGACTTGGGAGAAGAAAGAAGCGATGCAAAACAATTATGGGCATCGCGAGACTCAATGAGAAACCGAGTCGTCGCCTGGCGGGAGCATGGGAATCGTTCCCAGTCTTGCTTTTTCTGCAAGTCACTCTCCAGTGCTCCACTCCCTCACAGTAAGACGAAGTAAGTCAACGCTCAAAAGGAGCCGATTCAATCATAATCCATCGCCCTCCCCTCTTTCTTCCCTGAAAACCAACCTCCCCCTCTCGATTCCGCGTCTGGGGAACTGATACACTCCTTTCACCATCATCCTTGTCTTGCTGAGCATTTACCCCTCTTAGCACTCAATTCTGTGTTTCAGCTCTCATTAATACTCCCGCCATACTCCCTTCTTATCGTCTCCTATTTGTCTCCCCTGTTTCTTCCTGCCCCCAGTATCTGATCTGCGACTCGACCGACTCTTTCCTCCGTTAATCTCTCCAATCCCGGCCCTCCTCACTCTGAAACTCGCGCGCTCTTCCAGTTCCTCCCAAGTCTCAGGGTCAGTACGTACGCTCCTCTCCCTCCTCTCCGGCGTCGGGTTTATTTCAGCTCGCTACCTTACCCTGCCCGATCACGATACCCAAGCCATATACCTCCCTCCTGCGCCCAATTTTTTTTAACCCCCTTTGATCCCCTCGATCCAGGAACTAACTTGCAACAACTCGCAGCTCAGTCTTTAGCGACCTGACAATTGATTTGTTCACCCAGCACACATCCAAGCGCTCCTTTGCCGAGTCTGGTATTTTCTTCGACGCGTCCGATAAGGGGTACAATCTGCCTACCGGTCGCCTCAGCTCGTGCCGAAAATATTCAGACCTGTCGATGAACCGACCGTTAAATACCAACAACCTACACCTTGGAGAATAACTGACGACTGTGCGCACTGCACATTGATCTGTGCAGTCCTCTCGGTGGCTCGTGCATCGAAATATCTCCGAGTTTGACCATCTTCTCGGGTGCCACTCCCACACACACTTCGAGCGCCCGTTCTTTCCTTTCACAAAATGTCGGTTGCGACAATGTTGCAACCCGCGTCAAGAGCATCTACTTCCTCTTCCTCTTCGTTTCAGCCGGTTACACGACAAAACACGATGTCTTCCCACGATACTCGGTCGCTTCGCCAGTCGAAGCGGATGTCCGTTACCGCGCTCTACCTGTCGATGTCCGCGAAGGACAGGGACCTTGAAATATCAGATGACCTGGCGAGAGGTTGGTTTTACTGGAACAAGACCGTACTGAGCTATGCTAATCAATTGAACCAGCTCAAAAATTCTTACGAGAACTGAAGTCAAAGATCTCTTCCCAGTCGAAAAAGAACTTCGTCCTAGAAAAGGATGTACGTTATTTAGATTCACGAATAGCATTGCTTATTCAGAACCGCATGGCTTTGGAAGAGGTTCGTCTGCCCGGCTAGTCTACGTATGATTTGTTTATCGCTTACGGATTTTATAGCAAAACGAGGTTGCAAACCGCCTGGACGACACTGTTGACCCCCAGGAAGGTTTCTTCCCCAACGATGATAAAACACAAAAATATGGAAACCTTCTCTTCCTTCTTCAAACGGAGCCCCGCCACATTGCGCATCTGTGTCGACTTGTCTCGATGGCGGAAATCGATTCCTTGCTCCAAACCGTCATGTTCACTATCTATGGAAACCAGTACGAGAGTCGCGAAGAACACCTGCTGCTCACCATGTTTCAGTCTGTGCTCACCTATCAATTCGATAATACCCCGGAATATTCCTCGCTCCTGCGACAAAATACCCCTGTTTCGCGTATGATGACCACCTACACTCGACGTGGGCCCGGTCAGAGTTATCTGAGACAGGTCTTGGCCGAACAGATCAACGGGTTGATCGAGTTACGTGACGTCGACTTGGAAATCAACCCCTTGAAAGTCTATGAGGCCATGGTGAAAGAAATCGAAGAAGAGACTGGTTCACTGCCGGACAACCTCCCTCGCGGCGTCACAGCGGAAACCGCTGCAGAGAACCCCCAAGTGCAGGCCATCATTGCGCCGCGTCTCAAGAAGCTCACAGATATTGCAAACTCTTTCCTCACGACGATCATCAACTCTGTGAACCAAGCGCCTTACGGTATCCGCTGGATTTGCAAACAAATCCGAAGTCTGTCACGGCGGAAGTACCCAGACGCTCATGATCAGACCATCTGTACCCTGATCGGAGGCTTTTTCTTCTTGCGTTTTATCAACCCGGCCATTGTCACTCCACGCTCGTATATGTTGATTGACGCTACTCCTACCGACAGACCTCGACGCACTCTGACTTTGATCGCCAAGATGCTTCAGAACTTGGCCAACAAGCCCTCCTATGCGAAGGAACCGTATATGGCCAAGCTGCAGCCTTTCATTCAACAGAACAAGGAGCGTGTCAACAAATTCATGCTTGATCTGTGTGAAGTGCAAGACTTTTACGAGAGTTTAGAGATGGACAATTATGTTGCACTCTCTAAACGAGACCTCGAATTACAGATCACTCTCAACGAGGTGTATGCTACCCACACTTTGCTGGAGAAACACAACATGGCCTTGGCTCAGGATCAACATTCCCACCTCCAGGAAATCCTCCAGGAGTTGGGCCCTGCTCCTCCACAGCTCCCACGCAAAGAAAATCGAACCATCACCGTTCCTCTGTTTAGCCGATGGGAAACCGCGCTAGATGACTTGACGTCGGCCCTGGACATTACTCAGGAAGAAGTTTTCTTCATGGAAGCTAAATCAACGTTTGTTCAAATTTTGCGTTCCCTTCCTTCCCACTCTTCGGTGGCACGTCGCCCTCTTCGCTTGGATCGTATCGCCGAAGCTGCAGCGACTTTAAAGAATGACGCTGTCATGGTCCGCAAGGGTATTCGCACCATGGAGCTTCTGAGCCAATTGCAGGAGATGGGTGTCATTGATCGCTCCGACGAATTCAGTCTCCTTCGGGACGAAGTTGAACAGGAACTCGTCCACTTGGGATCTTTGAAGGAGAAGGTCATGGAAGAGACGAAACAATTGGAGTCTGTCTATTCAGCCATCCGCGACCATAACGCGTATCTTGTTGGTCAGCTGGAAACATACAAGTCGTATCTCCAAAATGTCCGCAGCCAATCCGAAGGAAAGTCAAGGAAACAGCAGAAACACCAAGAGCTGGGTCCCTACAAGTTCACCCACCAGCAACTCGAGAAGGAAGGTGTGATTCGCAAGAGCAATGTGCCTGAGAATAGACGGGCAAACATCTATTTCATGTTCAAGAGTCCCTTGCCTGGGACTTTCGTTATCAGTCTGCATTACAAAGGTAAGAACAGTTGTCCTATCAGGCTCCCTTGTTTTGACATATAATCTAACTTCCTATAGGTCGTGCTCGTGGGCTGCTAGAGTTGGATCTCAAACTCGATGATTTGCTTGAGATGCAGAAGGACAGCTTGGAAGACCTTGACCTGGAATATGTTCAATTCAATGTCTCCAAGGTGCTTACGCTCCTGAACAAACGCTTCTCGCGTAAGAAGGGCTGGTAAAGTGTTCTCCAAGCCCAATTACCCTCGCGGGTGAAACCACCGGCGACATACAGCATTCCAGATGGCTGGAGGCGAGCTTGGCAGACTGCTCAGCCACGAGCTTCCAAGAAAGGCCGGAGCACGCCTGATCCAATCTGACGGCGCTACCTCCCTGAGTCGCTTTCTGGTTATTTTGAGCCAGTTTAGTACATACGATTCCATCTACGCGAAGCGACCTTACGCGAGTGGATCAATTATATACCCTGGGAGCATTCTATGATTTGTTTATTTTTCATTGACCCTTTGACGTTTTATTTCGGCGGAGGCAATTTTGTCGACGCAACAACTAATCACTTTATCGTGAGAGGGCTTCTGTTCTCGCTGGCCGGGAAAGAGCAGCTTCACGCTCAGCAGACTGTTGCTACTCCATTTTCAATGATGCTTTGAATCCGCTATACCCCGTTCGACGATATTGCATGCGTTTCTACTACTTGATGACTGTGTGCGCTCTCTATGTTTAGTTCCCATCTCCTCTTACTCCTGGCTATTTCATTTGTATCGTCGGATTTCTGTCCAGCTGGTTTATATGTATTTATATGTATTGGACTTAGCGTCTTTGCTGCCAAGTTGGCTATAATGAGGAAGAAATTAGTTAGTGGCGATCCGCTTCATCGGCAGTGTTGTTTATACCTATTAACTATAAATGAACATAGGCAATATGATTATGGACCGGAGTTCTTCCCCGTAAGCCAAATAATAGCGAACGGCAGTTTCGGAGCGTCGACGGCACCGTGGCTGAAGAGCAGTGGTTGAGGATGACGTGTGGCGTGGCGGCGTCGCTATCCTCTTAAAGACAGAATTGTCAATTGATGCTGCAAATTACATTCAAACTCCCTGCAAAAGTGGAAACGTTAGGGATAATATTGTCTCCAGTGACCGCGTGGACTCTTAATATAGTGGTTGACCGCCTTGGACCCCTCCTGAAGTTGACTAGTCCGACTGTTCTGCTGTTTCCGTCCCCGTCTGGTCTTGACCGTTGTTCTTCTCCCTCTTCGTTCTCGTTTTCTCTCTGCTCTGCCCTCCCAGCGCTTCTCTGACTTTCTGACCCGATATTTTGAGTGTCGAAGCACCCACACTGCCTCCTGTGTCTGATTTTCTACTATTCAACCGTTGAACGATCTCCCCCATTTTAATTGTCCCTCTCCACTCTCCCAATCAACCTTCCGACCACGGGGATCTACTATCGGCTCCCAAACTCCGTTATCCTTCACTCCTCAACAACCACCACCGTTAGCTATCACGATGGCAACCACCGCTGACCAAAAGACGGTCCCTGCGTCCAAGTACGACGACTATGACTTCCCCACCACTGCCCCCGAGGCGAAACCTGGCCACCCTGGCCATACCACGCCGGAGCAGGATGCCAAGGTAGAGCAGCTCCGCAGCGAACTCGAGAAGGAGGGCTACACGGAAAGGCTGGATACTTTGACTCTGCTGCGCTTCTTGCGGGCTCGGAAGTTCGATGTTGCCGCCTCCAAGGCCATGTACGTTCCCACCATTCCTGGGTGCATGAATTTGCCCCCCGGATTTTCCGACTAATATTTCTTTTTCTCCCGCACTGTAGGTTTGTCGCAACTGAGAAGTGGAGGAAGGAATTCGGAACAGACGATCTCGCTCGCACCTTCGAATACGCTGAAAAGCCGGAGGTCTCTAAGTACTATGTCCAGTTCTACCACAAGACGGACAAGGTATGTTTGCAATTGTCTTATATCGCTCCAGACGTCAGAAATGGACTCAGCTAATTGTACGGATTATTAGGATGGACGACCTGTCTATATCGAGAAACTCGGCGGTATTGATCTCAATGCTTTACAGAAGGTTACCACCGACGAGCGCATGCTGAAAAACCTTGTGACTGAGTATGAGAAGCTTGCGGACCCTCGGTTGCCCGCTTGCTCGCGAAAGGCCGGAAAACTGCTGGAAACATGCTGCAGTATCATGGATCTGAAGGGTGCTGGTCTCATGACCGCCCCATCTGTGTACAACTATCTCAGCCGCGCATCTGGTATCTCTCAAAACTACTACCCCGAGCGACTGGGGAAGTTGTACCTGATCAATGCTCCATGGGGTTTCAGCACTGTGTTCAGCGTTGTCAAGGGCTTCCTCGACCCTGTCACTGTTGAGAAGATCCATGTTCTCGGCTCCGGTTACCAAACAGAGTTGTTGAAGCAGGTTCCCAAGGAGAGCCTCCCTAAGGAATACGGTGGCACTTGTGAGTGCGAGGGAGGATGCGAGAACAGCGACATGGGCCCATGGCGTGAGGCAGAATGGGCCAAGGAGCCTAAATGGGCTCTCCCCAAAACCCAGGAGGACCAGAACGCTATCAAGAATGAGGACACTGGTGTCGAAAAGAACGCCGAAGTGCCAGAGGCCGCTCCTCAACCTACTGCATAGAGTCCAAAAAGAACAAGAACGTTGCCTCATTTATGGTTTCTGCTCTTTCCTCCCTCCTACTATCTATCTCTTTTACTGTTTTCTTCCCTGGTATATTGGACCGATATGGTAAAAGCTCAGACTATCTTCCTCTCGATTTCCCTCCATCTCCTCTACCCTCTACTATTGATATAGATTTACAGTACTGCCTTCAACAGACTGTACCTTCCCTGCTATACTATTACCTACTTTTGCCGAACTCAGTCCACACATATGTATCTGAGTCCTGCTCACAATTTCTCTTCTGACATTGTCGTTCACCGGCCTGCTTTGACTTGTTTTCTTCTTTCGTTCGTTCCAGCTGCCTACTTGAAAATAGATATCGAATGCGGTGACTAGCGGTGTGAAACTTATAGATTGGAGCTGAAGGTGTTGAGGGGTTGTTGAACTGAATTGATCTTAAATGATTGAAAGACAAATTGTTTACTACGTAGTCTGTTCATGGATATAAGTAGTTCGTAGGAATGACATAAACCTGCGTTATCCGCAGACAAGAAACTGTTCATCATTAAAGTGGTATCGCCCTTGAATTAAACGCCGTTCCATAACCCAAACGCGAGAATATCTGACCAAAGACGACTCGAAAAAAAAGAGAAGGCATGATATACCAAGAGCGCTCAAAATCAGATCTTCTCTACAAAATCAACCGCCCGGCCAGCTCGCTCGGCTTTACCCACTGTGGACGCCAGCGCACTGCCGTCCATTCCGTGGGGATCGGACCCCTCATCGTCGCCCGGTACAGCATTACCCTGAAGCCGCAGCAATGTCCGCAATGCATCCTCGTAGACCTCTGCAATCTCCCCATTCCGCCACCGCTCTGCCTCCTTCTCTGTTCCGAGCGGGATATCCAGATCCCACAGCTCTGATTCCTTCTTCGCCTGCTTCCGCCGTTGTCTCTTCTCTTTTGTCTTTGTTGCTGCCTCTTCGGACTGTGATTCCGGTTGCTCTGCGTTCGCGGCCGCATCCGCATCGCCCATCTCAACATCCCCCTCCCCCTCCCCTTCCTCCCCGTCGTCATTTTCCTCCTTATCTTCCTCCTCAATAACCCTCCCAAGCTCCTCAACATACTCCCTCGCCGCCTTCCCCGGCGCATCCCTTCTCAACTGCGCCACCGTCGTCGTCAACGACTCCAACTGCGCATACAGCGACGACACCCGCGCCGCCAACTTCCCATCAAACGCCTCGTACTCAACCGTCTCTGCAGGCGCCGTAAACGCAGCCGGGAAGGGAAACTCGGGTGACTCTGAGTCGAGCCCATTGATTGATACGCTGGAGGATGCGGTGGTGAAGGTGCGGGTTATGAACTGCATTGATTACATTTACTGATTAGCAAACGGGCTTCGTTTATAATAAACAAACAAGTGGGATTTTGGGTGACATAAAGTCAGGAAGGGAGGGAGGGGTGTAAATACATCATCAACAAGCTCGCCCACGCGCTCGCGCATGGGATCCGGCCCATTGTTTGGGGCCGCGGAGGGGGGTAGATGCAGGTCGAGTTTTTGGCGGGAGAGGGCGATGGTGTTGCCATGGAGGTAGGTGAAGTCTGCGGCGGATTGGAGCTCGATTTTGCGGTAGTGTGAGGAGTCCATTGTTCTTCCAACTGTTGTTATGGACTCAATGAAGAGGGGAGGGATGGGTGTAACTTGGCGGGATTGATAGGCTGCTTTGGATAAGAGTTTAGAGTGTCCGGCAACTTACCTTAGTTTACTGACTGAGGACGCGTCGAGAGGGGAGTGTATGCCTTGGTGCCTTAACAATTTTGGAGCCTGAGTGCCTGACTTATTGCCTGAGGCCGGAATTGGAGCAAGGCCCGAAAAGGGGAACTTTGGCTCCTCAGGCAACAAACCAGCTGCAGATCTGCCCCACAACGACGTCATTCTCGATCGACTGCTTGATCGGATTCTTCTTGTTTTAGGGGAGGATTTTCGTTTGCGTTTCCTTGAAACTACACAACCACTTCCTTTCTCTTTGAGATTTGCAGCGGGATTCTGGCACTGTGAACGAAGGACTATGATATCCCTTACTTTCATCTAACCAGAGCGAAAGAGTCGGGGCTGCGAGCGCTGAGCAATGGAAACCACCAACATCCAGCTCATTGACAAGACGGCTCCTGCCGAGATCGCTACAGACGACCTAGCCAGAGGCTTCTCCAGGACAACCACCAGCACCAGCATCGGGTCTCGACTGTGGAGCCGACCGTCGATTCGCGCCGAGCGGGCAAAACGAAAATATGCGAAATGGCAACCTGATCGATTAGGCGTTGCTTCTTCGAATGAGGGCGAGGCTGATCAGCCATCGTCGTCGGACGAAGGAGGCTTGTTGCGGGCAGGTACAATGACAAACACTCTCACCAACACGGATACAATTCAGGAGGGTGTCAGTAGTGACCACACGAACGGTTACCAGTCTGATTCGCAGGCCCTCTTCGAGCAGAATAACACGGCGGAGCAAACCCAGCAGCAGGATTTCGGCGCTGGCACTGGCACTGGCAATACGAGCGGAAGTGAAAGCGGAAATGGAACCACACATCAATCAAAGAACCACCCCACGATCTGTGGCTTGAAACCAGGAAGCGAGTTGGATATCTTGTACGAAAATCAACGTGGCTGGTTCTTCTTCGGTATCCCGCTTTACTCGAATCAGTCCCTCCTTAATATGGACCCACCGTCTTGGGTAAACGCGAGCGGGAAACGCAGTTTCGTCAATATCACAAACGCCCAGGTCCCCGATCCGAGCTGGGAGTGGGCATGGAAAACCTGGTACGTGGATATGTCGGGTGACGTTGATGACCAAGGGTGGCAGTATGCATTCTCGTTCTCCCTGTCATCATCATGGCATGGGACACATCCGTTCTGGCACTCGTTTGTGCGGCGGAGACGATGGGTGCGGTTACGAGTTAAAAAGGTTTCTCCTGCTGAAAGGCAAAGCCGGAGTCGGACGGGCCTTGAAATGGGCCATACGCTTAATGAAGATTGCTTTACGATACATACGGGGGTGAGAAGGAAGCGGACTTCTATCTCAGAGAGGGCTTCCCGGACGACATCGGTGAATTTAGGGAGGTCTGCTACAGATAACGAAGGAGATGAAGGTGTGGATGAGATTAGGAATATCCCCGCTTTGATGTATGCGATTAAGGCTGCGATTGTGGATCGGGAGAAGTTTGATGCCGTGAGAAAGTTCGTCGATGAAGGAGGGGAGGAACTATACTACTTGGACGGGAGGGTAAACATACCCCTTCACCATACGTGTTATCACCGTTCATGATGCTGACGTTCTATTAGATCCCCGAAATCATGAGCCGGCTCGTCTATCAAACCTCCCGATGGCAGCTCCTCGCATATTTAAACGACACCATCCAAAATATATCCCAACAGCAACAGGACCAAGAGTCTAATGAACAAACTATGTTCGAGGCCGAAGGTCTCCGCCGCAAGCATGAATATCTCTCTCGTGCCGCCGACACAGCAGAGCGGCATCTCGCCGGCCCCGAAGTATTCCACGAACCTAACGCGGACGAGGACACACAGCGGCCCTCAACAACAACAGAAATGCTCGATCTTACACCGGGGAATAGAAGGGATAGCCTGTTGTCTCGAGTCTCTGGCAGGTATTCGTTCCAGCCGATGGATAATGGAGGCGAGATTAGGGGCATCCCACCAGAGGCGGAGATTGGACATGAGTTCCATATTTATTGAGTTACGATTGAACATATTTTGGACTTGGGCTGGATTTGCTATTCTGCAACGTTCTTTTAAGATTTCTTATTGTCATTGTCATCGATACCCTTTTCTCTTTGTATATAAGTTGAGAACTTGAGGGCTTGCGGAGTACCTTTTGAGTTCTAGTTCGGGCTACTATTGTGGCAAACTTCAGATATTGCATATTATAGCCGGTAATAAATAAAGGTATAGCATTTATACACTGCTTATCCTATAAATTCCATAACTTCCATGGTTGACACATTATATTGTTGCAAAGTGACAACCTTCCTCTTTTGATGTCCGAATACCGCGACGTTGTCTCACCGCCCGGGCAGATTGAGCTCCCCGAAAAGCTTCATCCGTCACCCGGGGAGAAAAGTTGCGTTTGTCCTGCCACGTTTAATACTTCCACTCACGTTCTCTATATGCTGTAAATATCCATTCGCCGGTCCACCATATGTTTGCGCGCGGCCGCTCGTGTCTGAAAAGATGCGGTCTCTTGACAATTCTCGCGGACCATGCTGCGAGCGCCGGACCTCATCCCGACGAAGCCCTTCTCTTCCTCTACCCTCGCTGGTTCACGACGTCGGTTCGACAGCAGCGGAGATCAATAAACTCGGCTTCTAATCGCAGATACATCTCGCATGGTAACAATGGGTTGCTCCTTTCTCGTTCAACTTCACATCGCACGCCGACTCGGAGGCAATCTCTCGTCGGCGCCTCTACGAGGAAAAGATGGTTATCTCGCGGCTCTAAAGCCAAGCCTACAAAACCCGATTTAGACGAGGCGGTTGAGAATCCCCAAAAAGGGGAAACACCTGTACCGGTGACGCGAACCAAGGCGGCGAAAAGGGGCGGCGTTGGGAAATATGGAATATTCGATGCAATTGCAAATATGGAAAATGAGGGCCAACCGGGGATTGATTCGGCGTTTCTCGAACACAATTTCGATATACTTTCGAAACCTGGGGCGCCTCAGTGGCCTCCAGCATCTTCGGATACTCCGTCTCGACAGGCGGTGCGGAAAAAGCGAGGCCTTCTTCGACATTTACCACCCCCGCAAAGCCGCAAAATACTGCGTCGGCAGTTCTACCTTGGTGATGTGTCATCAAAGGAGCGACTCGCGATATATAAACAGATAAGAAGGTTCCTTGAAAGTGCAGAGGAGCAGGCCGAAAAGGCAGAGTTTCTCAAGCCGAGATTCTTTACACAACAGGATTTGCATAGAAGGGAGGTTCTCGTTCCTGATGAGACCATTGCCATTTTTGCTGGCGTGTCAGAGAAGTTTTCGCAGTCGGAGAATATTTGGTTTGAACCGCTGCGACATGGCTGCAGGGTGCATGTTTTGCCTTCTGATGAGAGCGAAGGTCACAATCGAAAGGTTATTCTCTCGGGCTCGGCTCGAGCCACGGAGCTGGTTGCAGACCGCCTCCTAAAAACGCGAGAATTACAGGAGCACGGAGATCCCTTGATCGATATTAAAAAACCTCTGGTTCCTGCTTTCCCTTCCCGTCTGGCCTTTGAGAGAAGCGGTACCCTTGCGCCATTGATCCGGACCGTTTGGAGCTACAAGACCAACCCGCGACCTCGAGTGATCTTTGACCTACTTAGCGCTAAATCGGAAAGCATATCAACAGTCAAGGGGTTCATGGAGCATGTGGAGGGGCTTGTAATATCGCTACCCTCAACTCGGAGCCATGAATCGCCTCATCCGCGACGGGTAGCTACGGCCTTGCAGGAGCTGTTTTGCAACGAAGGCCGACAGCAGCTGATATCCACAACGGCGTTAAACACGGCCATCTCGTTTCTGCTCCAGCATGGTTTCATGAACGACGTCCAGAAATTGATCGACCGCGGCGGCCACGTCGCAACCATTGAGACTTTCAACACACTTTTGAGGTCTGCCGCAAAAAGACAGAACCTGGGTTTCTTTAACCTCGTGTTGCGGGTTATGGGTCGCTTGCGTGTTCGACCTGATGTCCATACTTGGCTCGCATACCTTGAATGTCTGATCTCGCCTGCAGCGAAAACCAACCTGGTCAAAGTTATGGAGAAGAAGGGTTATCTTAAGGATCCAGATGCCCTGAGGAGTGTGCTGCGGCTGATGATCGGTGAACTGCTCATCAAACACTTCAAAGACGGCGGAAGCGTGGACGAGTTCTTCAATAAGATTGTTGAGACCGCCGGATTGAACTGGTTTCCAGCATCTCTCATTAGGAAGATGGTCGTTGTCACAGCCCAACTAGGGGATGCATCTGCCATGACGCGGATACTAGATATCTGCAAAGAAAACAGCCTGCCCCTGTCAAGCGAGATAATTAACGATGTCATACGGTTCTTTCCTAACGACACTTTCACTGCACTGCATTATATCATCATGTGCCTCCAGGGTCCAACTGCGGAGCTCAACCAAGAGGCATACGCACGTCTTTTCGTCAACGCCCGCCGAAACAAGCACTACAACATCTGTCGCGTCCTTTGGAGGTACGCCTGCATTAACGAGGCGGTATCACGTACTATGAGGGATGAGGTGAACTTCCTCCTATTCCACAACGTTGCGCGTGAAGGTCTCGCAGAACAAGATAAACTCTGGTGGACATGTGCCGGAAAAGTCATTGTTGGAGTCGACCTACATCTCCCCGACTTCCCATTTAAGAATGACCTCCTCCGAACCATCCCCCCGGAATTCCACAATAATCCCGTCGCGTCCTTCCTGACTCCCCTCAGACTGGAGGGAGAGGAACGCAGCAAGCAGCGCCTTGCAGCTAAAGCAATCGTCAAGCACGACGTCGAGATCGGCCCTTGGTATCGTCCGACGTACTCGCTGGCGCATATGCTGGAGGTCGCTGCTGAGCTGGACAAGCACTGGGTTGGTGTTCCGCGTCCTGCGAAATGGCTCATGCAGAATGCCATCCAAGTTCCAGTGGAGTTTGTTGGGCATAACCTCAAGGTCTAGTTCTTGTGTCTACTTTACCGAGCGGGCTCGGCTTTTTGAATCTCGACATGTATAATCACCCCTGTGGCGCCACATTCTCATTGTATAATACACCAACCCCTCTATACCACGGCCACAGCCACTGCACTTATATACCAAATATACATAGAATCTAAACAAGTAGAACCATGAGACATGAAATTCACCCTTCTATCCCAAACTAATGCAGTCATTATCATAAACATAAAAATGGCATCTCAGTATGCACCATCACCTCCCATTCTCGTTCAGCAACGGCGCCGCCGGCGGCAGAGGAGGAGGAGGGAGATGAGCATGAGCATGGTCCAGCGGAGGGGCATACGGATCAAACGCCGTCCTCATCGATCCAACGCCCTCCTTCAGATACAGCACCAGCCGGTACGCGGAGTTCCCGTTTAGGTAGTATCGATGCAGCCGCTTACTCCGCAGGAACCCAAGCCGCTCGTATAGCTTTATCGCCGCGGTATTTGTGATTTCGGTTTCGAGGGCGATCTATCAGGGACAAGCAGTTATGGTTAGCGTCCATTCATCCAGGAAAATCAGGAACGGGTGAATATTGAAGGTAACGCACCTCGTCTGCACCCCCTTCCTCCATGGCGTCAATTGCCATCCGAACTAATTTTGTCGCAATCCCTTGCCCGCGATACTCCTCGCTCACGGCCAGCATAGCAATATACCCGCGCAGGGGCCCGTGTCTGTGCGGCTCGAGCTTTGAAACGACAACGCCGACCATTTGCTCGTTGCCGGCAGCGTCGGTGTCCATTGCGAGGAAGCAGAGGTCGCCCCATTGGTAGAGGAAGTAGCGGTAGACATAGATGCTGTAGGGTTCGGAGAGGTCCTTGGAGATAAGCTGGCGCATGGCGGCAACGTAGGTGTCTTCGTGGGCGGGGTTGTAGCGGATGTAGTGGAGCGCGGAGGGCGAGCTTGCCGGGGGATTAGGGGCAGTTGAGGATGCCATTGTGGGCGTGTCGAGGGGAGAGGAGAAGAATGAGGGGGTGGAGGGAGACGACAGGGACAGGAAGGGAGCTGGTATTGGTGATGGTGCTGTTATTGGTGCGGAGATGGAGGACGGAAGCCCCAGGGTTGAAAAACGAGCGCGCATGTGATTCTGAGCTTATCGGACTCGATTTAGTCGATCCTGTCCCTCACACGACTTTCCTCCTCTCTCTCTCATCGTCTATTGCTTGTCTATACTTCCAATTGCATCTCTCCTGCTGTATGTTTGTTTTCCCCCCTCGCCCTACCTACCTCCCCTCTCCGATAACCACAGCTGATCCCTTGGCAATCGCTGCGCATCTCGCTCCCTATGCAACGCCGTCGTCACGTTAAAAGCGACCACAGCGACGATGTCCAAAACACAACTCGCGTGGACTCGTCCTCTGAAACGACTCCGCAACCGAAATCAATAAAGCCGAAGAACGAGAGGAAAGAGTCGTTCATCACGAAACCCAAGAGCAAGCGCCGCAATGGCCTCATCTTCATGCTCGGCGGAGTCTTCGGGATCTTGTGCGCGGTGTTCTTCGCCCAGCAGCAGGACGTCATCAATTTGGATTCCCTGATGGATTTGAATATAGACTCTTTGATGGATGTTATTCCGCAGAGTATAATGCGGGATGCGCGGGAGTTCTCGGTATGTAGTTGGTATAGGAAATGGACATTGGAGACACGGCACTGATGCTGGTTTGACTGCAGCAACATGAGCGCGAAACAGTCAGCTATGATGCATTCTCCGTCGGCTTGAATCTCCGGTCGCAAGGAGTCGAAGCGAAGTATCCCATAATTATGATCCCGGGAGTTATCTCGACGGGGCTGGAAAGCTGGGGTACTAGTCCTACATCACTGATGTACTTCCGTCGGAGACTGTGGGGTAGTTGGAGTATGATGCGAGCGCTGGTGATGGACAAAGCAGAGTGGAAAAACCATATCATGCTGGATAAGGAGACTGGACTTGATCCGCCTGGGATTAAGCTGCGCGCGGCGCAAGGGTTCGATGCTACGGACTTCTTCATCACAGGGTATTGGATCTGGAACAAGATCTTGGAAAACCTTGCAAGCATCGGATACGACCCGACGAATGCGTTTACAGCAGCTTACGACTGGCGGTTGTCCTACTTGAATCTGGAAATTCGAGACCAATACTTTAGCCGGTTGAAGTCGTATATCGAGACGGCCGTCCAAGTGCGTGGTGAGAGGGTAACGTTGACTTCGCATAGTATGGGCTCACAGGTGACTCTCTTCTTCTTCAAATGGGTCGAGAGCCCGAAGCATGGGAACGGAGGTTCGGACTGGGTGAATCGCCATGTCGCCAACTGGATCAACATCAGCGGCTGCATGCTCGGCGCCGCCAAAGGCCTCACAGCCGTCCTGTCCGGCGAAACGCGAGATACGGCACTCCTCAACGCCTTCGCCGTCTACGGACTCGAAAAGTTCCTCTCTCGCGAGGAACGTGCCGAAATCTTCAAAGCAATGCCCGGCATCTCCAGCATGCTCCCCAAGGGCGGCGAAGCCGTCTGGGGCAATTCCACCTGGGCACCCGACGACCAACCAGACCAACAAATGACCTATGGCAACCTCCTCAACTTCCGCGAAAGCAACTCCAGCCTCACGCAGAAGAACCTCACCGTACCAGAAAGCCTCACCTACCTCTTCGACCAAAGCGAGGACTGGTACCGCGACCAAGTCCTCGGCAGCTACTCGCACGGCGTCGCCCACACAACCGCCGAAGTCGAGGCCAACGAAAATGACCCACGCACATGGCTCAACCCGCTCGAGGCTCGCCTCCCCCGCGCACCAGACATGAAAATCTACTGCTTCTACGGCGTCGGCAAACCCACCGAGCGCTCCTACTTCTACCAGGAGGAACGCGACCCCCTCGTCAACCTAAACGTCAGCATCGACACAACCGTCTCAACCACAGGCGGTACAGACCACGGCGTCGTCCTCGGCGAGGGAGACGGCACAGTCAACCTCCTTAGCACGGGCTACATGTGCGCCAAGGGCTGGAATATCAAACGGTACAACCCATCTGGCATCCCCGTCAAGGTATACGAGATGCCCCACGAGCCGGACCGGTTCTCGCCTCGTGGTGGCCCGAATACAGGTACTTCCTCCCCCCCCCTACCAAAGTCCATCCCAAAGTTGAAACTAGTTAACTGATGAATTGTGAATAGGCGACCACGTCGACATCCTCGGCCGCGCATCGCTAAACGACCTCATCCTGCGTGTTGCGGGTGGGCGCGGCGACGAAATCGAGGATAATTTCGTGTCGAATATTAAGAAGTATGCGGAACGGGTTAAGATTTATGAAGAGTGAAGAGTGAATAGGAATACGAAATACGAAATACGGAAAACGACATTTAGTATAATCATATAGCTCATGTATGTACGGCAATTTTTTGGAAACTGTTAGGTTATTTTGTGATGATGATGATATTATCTATATAGATCTGTCAATCAATCAATCAATAAGTAGATTAATCAGGGAGCATGCTATAATTCACTTAAGGCATCGGCTGGGAAGGTAGAAAGATATATAGTACGAGTTGGTCAAGGTTGCCGAAGTGTTTAGAGAATATCTTCTATTAGAAGCAAGAAATAAAATATAAACAAAGTTGATAATAGTATACAAGTTGCCTTCATAAATCATTAACACTACCGGATTATAACTAATAATAATGCTGCTATGGATAAAACCCTCGTATCTCACTATCCAAGGGGAGGAGTTGGAGTAGGAATTAGGAACACCGAGGGAAAAGATTCCAAGAGGTGAGATGAGAGGTGGATAGGAATGTGAGCGTCAACCCATAGCAAACAAATCAAGTCACCGTCCATGCGGCTTCAGGAGACAACGCATAACCAATCCAGTCCGGATGTTACAATAATTGACATCCTTCAGTGAATTCCCAGCGCGTCCGATCCGAAACCGAGCAATATACCGGCGTTTCTCCTCCCAATTTCGCACCCCGTCCGGTCAATGCCAGAAAGCAAAGCAGTAAAGCCAAAGCCATGTGTATAGCCCCCGGGTATTCCGTGGATGAGTTCCACGATGAGCGATTGGATAAACCATGCGAGCAAGAAGAAAGTCCATCCTTCCCCTCTTTCTATATGCCAATGCAAAGTTCGTGATGCACTGTAAAACAAAATAATAATAACCATCTATGCACAGCGAGTGAAGTGCCAGAAGAAGAAGATAAAGGGCGCCTCATTCCATGATTTTTTTTCCCATACAAAATGCTTCCAGTCCTAAGCGCCAAGAGGGTGTGAGCGATCGACCCGAATGGTGAAAAATAAAGTATATATAATAGTCGAATCGAAGAATAAAGATGGGTTCGACTAGGTCAAAGGTAATAGCGAACGACAGAAGTGAGAATCGAAGAGGTGTGTCCAAAGTAGGTGGTGGACAGCTGACAAGCGAATGTTTCCAACGGGGGCATCGGAATGTCTTTGAAAGGGCTTTAAACACAAAAAGCAATGTCTAGTCCCATTAGGTCCATTAATATTATGACCGAGCAATCGAGGGTGGCGATGAGCGATAATCCATGCCACCTTCGTGCCCAAACGGATTCGCAATGTCAATTCATGTACAGTAGCAAGTGCGGCGAAGAGAGAATCGGTATCCCAGGCAAGTCCAAACCGAGGACATTAAGATTTGGATTGTTGAAAGCCGGGGTGCCGAAAAAAAAGGGTATTAAAAATGTTAGTGTCGAAATCTGCTCGATGCAAAAAAAAAGCCAGAATGTCGTCAAATATTCGAACGCCGTCTCGTAAATAGATGCAGTGAAGAGTAATGTGGGGTCGCTATATGCAGATCGAGGTTGATTCGCGGGATCCTCAGGGGCTGAAGGCATGTCGGCCCGACTCGATGTCGGGTTGAGGAGAAGTCAATGCTTCGGTCTCCCATGAGTAGTGGTCGTCAACAGGGCTGAGAGAGCCCGAGGAGATGGAGGACGAAGAACCAACGGTCCATTCATCGCTGTCGAGATTGAATTCTCCATCGTAGCTAGCCAAACCGTAGCCATACTCTACGGCGGATTCGCCGAATTCCACATAATCGTAGTCCCAACGGAACGTCTTGTCAAGCTGAACACGAGGAAGGAATCGAGTCTTGGCGAAGTAGAACGAAATGGCAGCTAGCAGACCACCCGCAACCAGATCGACCGCATAGTGGTGAGAGAGGTACATGGTTGCCCACCACATCCACAGGGTGTAGGTTACGAAGACAGGCTTCATGCGGGGGAAAACATGGCTCATGAACAGCGCGGCCAGAGTTGAGTCAGCAGCATGCAACGATGGGAACGCGCCGAAGACGACGGGAGATTGGTGGAAGCCGGAGGTATACAGGTCAATCCCGAACAGCTTGTCAATGCGGGCTAGACCAGCCGGGTCACCGTGAATTGAGTAATCTGCGGGTGCTAAGCCGTATCGGTTCTCGTACCACGGAGCAGAGCACGGGAAGAACAGTTGAATGGTAACCGCGGCCATGCTGATATAGCCAAAAGTGCGCGCGAAGAGGGGAACGGTGCCGGGAGGTCCGAAGACGAACATGATTATTGAACAGACGAACGGAGCACCGTAGTGGCAGATACCGTACGGCAGCCATGCCAACACATCGAGCACAACGCTTTGGTGAGCGGATAGAATGTTACTGATGTTGGCGCCATAAAGAATATTCTCCAGAGCGGGCAAAACACGGACCCAAATCGCAGGACGCCAGTCGCTTGGAATGAACCTATAGCATCGCATGAGCAACGGATCGAAAAACAGAAATTGGAGATTCAGGGGAAATGACTTACTGGCAGGCGTAGAAGAATAAAAGCCATCCGGCAATCGGCAGAAATGGAAGGAAGAACTGGCGGGTCATAGGAAGTAGAAGCGAAAATAGGAGCATAGTAAAGATTCCCGTTTTGCCTAATGGTCCAGGTGATTCGATGACGGTCAAAGAAAAGATGCCAACGATCAAGAGCAGCAGATACTGGAAATCGTAGACAGTCCATCGATGGCTTTGCAGGGATCGTAATGTATCCCCAGGCGACAACGACGTTTGTAAAGAGGCTATCGATGAGGTCGGAGACACTCTACTTCGCAACTTGGACCTCAGCTTCCGCCGCATACGATGCGGAAAGAGGAGCTGAATGGACCGCCATGGGACCTGGATTTGAAGCTTTCCAAACTGGTTTTGCGTACGATCCTTCCACGTGGGAAGGGCGGGATTCATATTCGTGGCGAGCCTCTACAGGCGAGACTCGATTATTTCCTCCAAGCGTAGTATTCCGGGCGTTTCTTGACCGTTCCGGAAGTCGAGGGGGAAGGCGAGCAATAAGTCGGAGGCAGCGGCGGTAGAAAAGGGGTCTAGAATTTAACGATGCGGCAAGGCAACAAGTCGATTCCCTGGCACCTTACCGGGCGGAGAAATAGAGATCGGATCCAGAAGGACAAAGCGAAGCGCAAGCTCCGATCTCCAGCGGCCAAACGAGGATGTCTTTGGGCCGTCACGTTGCAGGAGGTTTCACTGACGCAAGGCGGAGAGCAAGGGCGAGCAGTCGAGAGAGAAACCTGGAACGCGGAGGTCGCGAGGGGCGCAGATGGCCACGGAGCCGGAGAGAAGGCGTAGAGGAAGAGAGCGGGGGATGAGGAAGAAGAGAAGCACCGATGAGGGAGAGAAGAAGAAAAGGACGGCGAGAAGAAGAGAAGATGAGATGAGGATTTTGGTGGAGGAGCACAAGCGCCAGGCAAGAGAAACTCAGTCCACGGCCGGCCTGCGACGGGCCAAACTTTCCGTACTGGTATTTACCGCCGTGTTTCGTACAGATCGCACACCCGCTATGCCTCGTGAGGTAATCAAAGAGTCAGAGCTAGCCCGCAACGGGCCTAGCGCGCCCAGCAAGCAGGCCTCGGCGCTTGGGAGCTTCCGGCGTTCCGGTGCCTGAGAGGCCGAGTGGAACAGCTGTGGAGGAAGTAAAATCTTCATCAACCAAACTATCGATCATGGCATTAACTTCGCCATTAGTGTTACTAATGTCAAGGTTCGCTTCGGGTTCTCTCTTGTATTGGTTGCTACAGTATCCTGCATCGTGCTCTCTCCGGTGACGAAGTGTTGTCCTGACTCGTGCTCAGTTGCAGTACGGAGTAAGCGCTCTGATGGACCGGAACTACCGGATGTGATGACAATGCAGAGGAAATCAAATCAAAAAGGAGATTCATATGCATTGGTAGCCAACTGGAAGCTGCGGATCTCCAGAACCAATTTCGTTCGGCCCACCCTGGCCCAGCATCCAGCCAACAAGGATACTCCTTTCCGCCAAGTAATAGTGGTCCCTGAAGACTCTCCTCATTTCCCATGGCAGCTCAACAGGAGTCGAGGTCGCGACTCGCTGCAGCTGTCGCCTGTCACTTCTTTGACCTCGAGAGAGCTGCCCAGCCATCTCGTTTCTCATTATTGACCTGCACTTTGTTCAGGGGTTGTTGCCTTGTTGGACAGGTCGTGTATCAGTAATCTACTAATTTTACTGGAACCCACGGAAGCGCCGTTGGGAAGGATCGTCTGACATCAACACCATCCCATGCTCGCAGCTCAACGAGGATCCGAGCTCGGGCGGGTGAAAAACTCCGAGCGCCTGGATTTTCCTGACCTTGCCTGTCTAGTTTGTCAACATAAAAATTTCACATGGATAGCCCAGCCAGGAAGTCCAGTGCCGAAGCTCCGCTGCAGTCATCGATTGGGCACACGAGCCAACACCCAAAAGAGAAGCTGTGGCTGCAATACGCGGTACGATACGGTCAGAGTTACGGTACGATACGCAGAGATCACGGCCCCAGCAGAGTCTCTCGGACCGTGGGCGAAGTTGATCATTGATGCATCCGAGCAGTTTAATGCACTTGCACGCCACCTCATTCGCCTACGGCCGGCATTGACTGGATGCTCTGGCAATCTGGGTTTTGCATAAGCTGAGCAGCTGACCCTGCACGCGAGGGAGAACTCTCGCTCTCGTGTCAGTTGCCGCCTTTGACAGCCCAATTTACGGGCGTTTCAGGATTGATTAAAGGAAGAATCCAGGATCAAAGACTAAAGAGCTCGCCAGCTTCGCCTCGCTGCTCCTCGCATCCGAAATTACCGTCTCACTTCCACTCTGACTGTACTTTTTTTTCTTTACGCCGTAAAGAGGACCCGTAATACCGCCCCATCAGCCATTCACGGCGGTCGTATTCGTTCAGCTGCATCTCCGAACATCGTTGGCCCGTGGGCGATGCAGTGAGATCGGGCATGAAATCATCAAATCACCGATGGGTGTCACCAAATTAGGACAAAGCAGTCTCCAAGCGTTTAGGCTTCTCTGTTCTTTCAGAGCGCCAGCGTATATCAAGGTGCACAGCCCCGCCAAGGGCTGAGCGGTGATCTGAGAGGCTTGGACATACTAAGTCATCACCTTCACTGCCTCTTCAATCGAGATTCAACAACTCAACGCCAGGGTCAACTAGGCACCATCCATCCAGCAAACAGGATCAGTACGCAAATGGCGCGATTGTTACATGCTACATGCCAGACGGGAGTGATTTCATCCCATACATCATAAGTTCAGAGCGGACAAACGACATCACGATTCAGTGTGGAGCTCAGCCCTGTTCTGCGTCGGCATCTCTTGGTCGCAAACTTGCCAGCATCATGATCCGCCCGTAGGCCGTGTCCGACAACCGAATGAGAATCTGGCTGCTGCTTTCACCTCGAAAGAGATGGCTGCATACGATTCGCCCGACTCAAATCCTCGCTGCGATCCTCGAAGCGATCCTCAAATAGCAGGGCGCTGAGGGGCCAGAATATGACAATGAGATCATCTCACATATCGCCAGGCATTGTCGGTTGAGGGTCTCCACCAATTTCTAAGGAATGTTCCTAACAAGTGACCTCCGGGAGACCAAGACCTTTCCGATCTATGGTTCATATCCAGTGAATGTGGAAATGGTACCCGACCGGGGATACCTCGGTCAACCCTCGAAAGAGCAGCGGTGTTCCAGAAGACTGGAATTACCAATGCTGACCAGTGTCCTGCTTACCCCAGGGATTGTGATTCCAGACCGGGACAAACGACAAACAACGTCCAGATCGCAACCCGTCCGACAAGCAATAACTAAACCTACGGTGTACCCCTCACATTCTTCCATTCACCAATATCCCAAAAACTCCCTAACAGGTTCCATGCATACTCCATACTTCGTACTCCGCCCATGCTCGCCCATGATGCCATCAGCATCCACATTCTTGGTGAGATTATCAACATTCCTCACCAAACCCAACCCAAGCCTGACACCTGCACGCCACACCCCTCCATGATCCATCCCTCCATCCCCACATTATGAACGTGTCTCAGCCTCTTAGGCGACCAGTCCTCCCTTGAAAGTTGAAACGAGCAAGTATGCACGGACGGAGTAGCAAGAGCTCACCTCAATACAGTAGTACGACTAACTCGCAGGATCGCAAATCGCAGCCGCACCAAAATAACAACAATAAACCCCGAGTCCGCTCATCAACGGAGTAGACTCCAAGTACGTCAGATAGGGCTAGTAAACGAGGCGCTGCGCGGTCAACCCCATGCGGTGGCTTGGGCCCGTGGCAGTGCAGGACTGGGCTGTTTTTCTTCCATTCCATCCATGGATGCCTGCCCGCATTCCACAGGCCCCTTGCGTTCAGCGAACCCCAGGCCAGTAGCCAGTAGCCACACAAGTACACCACCAAGTCTACGAATAGGTGGTTAACGGTTACCCGGCCCGGACGGATATCTTTCCCAATCGGTAGATATTTGGCGCGCTGAAAGTCGACCCCTAGTCGTGGTCGTACTCGTATCAAGCGAAAACACCTCAGCCACGCACATTACGTACTGTACTTGAGCGGAGCGGAGTCGAAACTGCTAAGTATGGACGATGGAGTTGGAGTATGCGGTAGGCAGCAGCTGGACGGTTTAATTAAACTATCTGACCACCGTTTCACGTCTGGTCTTGACCGGGACCCGCTCCTACTTGCTTTAACTTACCCCTGTTTTTAACGGGTGTCTTACCCTGGAATCTTGTTCCTGATGTCTTCAGTGATAGGCTACCCCGTATCCATGGAGTTGGCTTCGTTCGTATAGAGGTTCCTTCGTTGGTGGTCGGAACTAGGCAGCATAGTTTTTGGGAATTGATTGGGGTATCTGCTATAATAAGGAGTTTTATTAATGGCCATTGCGTACTGCTAGGTGTTTCGAGTAATATACATATATATTTTAAGATTGGTGTGGATAACTAACTATATATCATTGAGAATACGACTTCTAAGTACTTGCCCAACCGTAATTAAGATATCAGTACTATCATAACTAACTATAACAATTCTGGGCACCTGAATGTATGCTAGGTAGCTCCTGGGCTCCTGCTCAGCCATAACTATACCTTCAAGACGAACACAGTCAGTATGTAGCAGTATGCCATTCAAGCGGAGGCGGGTATAAATCGCCTTATACAAAGCCGTAGCCCAACAACGCTCATCAAGACACACATCCGTGGTCGCAAGGGCAAAGGTCTCGCGCAGGGCATCATCGGATAGAATGCGCTGCCCTGTATATGAATAATGATAATATACCCACATATGGTTGAGTGTATCCCCTCGACAAGACCAGTTAGGGTTTGGGCTAAAAACCCAACCCCATTTCGGATTCGAAAGTTCTAAAATCGATATTGTTCGATAGCGGTTTTCACTGTTTCTTTTGGGTCTTTGAGATTTTCACAATTATTTGCTCTGCTCTTTGGAGATGGCTACACATGAGTATAATAGCCATCGCAGGAAGCAGGCTATATTAACACCATTGGTATGGTCTACACTCCATTACTCCATGTAAACGAGCAAGTAAATATTTCCTGATGCACTCCAGAGTAGATGTGAGGGTTGGTATGTGACATCATTGAATTCACGTGTTAAATGAGATTCTCAGTTTTGTGACTTCAGGCCTGCTTTCAGTAGAAGGTTACACTTAAATCGACTGAGAAGAGTCCTAAATTTAAGCAGAGGCTATACCAAATCCTAAAAACCAAAGTATTAGACATTATTTCCTTTAAGTATCGAGTATATGCAGGAATGATCCTTCCAATCCATCCTAGATATAAATATAAGCATGTAACCAGCGTGCCTCAATATGATGAATACATCCAGTTATAATGGAGTAACTAAATCAAAATCGACACGGCATTGCTTTCAGGATACAGCACTTGGTACTTAAGCCTCTCCCAGCTATCCACCTGCTTTCCGTATTGTTCGAATTCTCCTTTGCTCTGTTCCAGATAATGAAGGAAGTCAATTGCCGCTTTTGCAATTGGTCTGTCTGTTTCCGCTGTTTTCGTGGCATATAAGGCAGCCTTGGATTGAGCGTAGTGAAACAGGGTTTCGTCATTGTCCGGATCCTTGTTGAGCAGGTATGGGATATGGGAAGCGAGCAGCCATTCCGCGGGTTGGTTCATGGGCAACGCCTTGACCAGGTGTTCCTCGTGATAATTCAGCAGGTCCTTCAGAGTCTCTGGAGGTTTTTCGAAAAGACACGGTGGCTTGTTGACCACAAAGGACAGGTAGTAGTTCTGTAGATAGTTGACGGCGGTATGCTGAGGGGACGCGATATGGATACACATGGTCACACAGTCAACCAGTTCATCGAATGTTTGGATTGTCGGGAAATTCAGCTGGGCACCACTTTTACTTTGCAGCTCTTCAACCCAGTCCTGAATCTGCCTGTCTGCCTTGACTTTGTCGTCGGCACCAGGCTCAGGGTATGTAACAGCGAGCACACCCTGCACGAACTGCCTGATATTTGCCCACATGCTGTTGATGCATTTGGCGTATGCATAGTTGTGGAACTTTGCATCGCCGAGTTTCTCTGGAGGGAATCCACGCTCCTTGAGATCTGCTGGCACATAGTTTTTCTTGAAGTCGAACTTAGTGTATGCGTCCCACATGAAGTTCTGGGCCTCTTTTGGTTGGAACCCAACCAGCTCGAGAACAACATGGGGAACAAGAGTTGATCGGGCAGCCGAATTCAGAGCCAGGGTCTTGCGCCAGTGTGGCCTGAGCAGCTGCAATACCGCATGTTTATCGTCTAATCGTCGGTTAGAGGCAACAATAATGGCTTCTTCAACAAAGTGGGTGTTGGTAAGGTGCGCCGTGACTTCATGCTGAAACCAGTCACTGCACTGCACACAGGTTTTGGCTATATCAGACTCGACCAGTCAGCGCTAATAAAAGAAGATGTGATTAGAAGGACTGACCGTATCTCCAAGGCCAGTCTTCAGCCTCCTCCTTGAGCTGCTGTTTTGCGTCCCGACGGTCGTGTCCCGTTCTGAGGTTCCTCGAATTGAACAGTTTTCTGTTGAAGATAGTCACCGAGTCCCTGGCGCTGCCTCGCCAGTCGGTCACAATAGCCAACGGGTACAGCTCGCCTTTCTCATTGAGATAGTAAAGACAAACCGAGGCGCAGTTATACCGATAGCCAGATCTCTTCCACGCCAAAACACCATCTTCCCATTTAAGTTTAATGTCATCTGCGGTCCCTTTCCCAGCAGCTTTGCGGAAGTAGCTATAGTCCTGCATGTACAGGGACTCTCGGCAGCTGTTTTTGAGGTCTTTCATCTTACCAATAGTATCTTTATCCTCTGATGCTTCCGAGGCATGAATAAAATGATCAAGCCACTCATCTGAAGCCTGCTTGATAGTTGTAGGGTTGACACCCGTGAACTGCTGCTGGGCGAACCCGGCATCGCTGTACCAGTCCTCCAACTCTCCCACGTTGGGTTTATCGAATATATCGTTCTTCGCCCCCTTGTGCTTTTTCGATATATCGAGCCATTTTCTATTTCTATCTTCCACTTCTTTGAGTGTTTTCCCTGCCTCCGGTGTGCCCATCGTCCCAAGATTGAAGTCTGCTATTTTTCGGGCGATGAAACGCTTCCACCACACTAGAAAGCCTCGCATAAGAGGCCCCGCCTGGATCAGACGCATGCCATCAAAGATCTTGTCCAGAGGCAGGTCAGTTCTCTGGTGCACGTCTTGCTCGTCGTCTTTGCCAACAATATTCAGATGGGGCGGGAAACCGTCTTTGCCGTGGGTGAATACGTAAAGCTTTCGCTTCTTCTCCGCTGTCCTGTCAGGAGGGGGGAGCGTAGGATCAAAGTCCGTTGTCTCCATGAAGGAGTGGTAACTGTCGAGGCGTCAGCTGTATATTTCCTAACAGGGAAAGGAAATGAAATGAAATGAAAAGACAAATTTACCGGTGCTCGATGATTCCATAGGTCTTTAACAGCGCCAGCTGAGTGCCTCGGTATGTCACTTCCTGCGATGTATCAGGAATAGGAGTTTCGTTGGTGGTTTTCCAGGTGTGGTTCTCTGGGTTCAGCGAGTAGGGGACGATTTCATGCTCCTCGGGCTGGACAGTGTCTGGCAAAAGCCCGAGGTTTGTCAATTCATTGATAAAGACGCCGGTGTCGATGCTGTTGAGAGGAGGGGCCCCAGGTATGAAGCCTGGACCTGATATGGGGAAGTTTTCACCCATAGTTAATTTCAGTAGAAGTTAATCAGTAAATAAAGTGGACTGCTAGCTTCTGGATACAATAGCTGGGAATGGGGAACTATATATGCCGGTTCTTATGCCTGAATACTATACTTTTTGATGTCTTGATATCATGACTATTCTGTAGGTAGAATACTACCGTACTTAGGCTGTTTTGTGGGCATCTGAGAGACTTGAGAGTAGACATGAAGCCCGGGATCCACACCCGAAAACGGACCGTGCCGCGCGGGTTGGCCCAGTACTACAGTACTAGTACTATTTATTGTGCATAAAATAATTATTATTCCATTCAAGTTTTGGTGGAAGGCGGATCAATATCCGATTGTAACCCCAGCCTGCCACCGTCGTAGATCCTGGCGACGAACCGTGGGTCAAGACGTCGAGAAGCCATACAGAGTACAGTAAATAACCGGAAATCCAATTTAAAAGCTAAATCTACTGACCAGATCATATATTGTGGTTTCATCATGTACATAAGTCTTCTAGGTGCTGGCTGATGTATGGCCCTACCATTGAATAACTATACCCACTCTAGTCTCAATGCCTTTAGAGTCATGGCCGAGAGAGAAGGTCACATTGTTCATAGGTCTAGGGCCTCAAAATCTTGAGTTCTCGGGCTGTGGATCGAGGGCTGAAGCCAGTATACAGCCCTGGCACCTTGCTGGCATTAATCAACAAGACCGGCACCAAAGCTGGCAACGAGTTCGTACATAAATTTGACATATAGATCTTGATTGGTAGGTACGGGCCTTAAATGAGGGTATATGACGAGACTATGGAGAAGAAGAGCATGAACATCCATTCAAATGCAGGCTTCTGCTTTACTGTGGTAGACCTGCAGCCTCCCAAGCACGAATATACACAGCCATATTCAAAACAAACTCCGTCCGCTTCGGATACCAGCCCAGCACCGCTCTCGCCCTCCCTCCATCAGAATTCCCCGCCGTACTCATCGCCTCAAGCATGACATCCCCCCTGGTCCCGGTATACTCCACCTCGGCCGTAACCCCCAAGCTAGATTTCGCTGCCTCAACGATATCCCGCACCCCGACTGTCTCAGTAACCAGATCAAAGACAGGCCATGTCCCTAGATTCCCATGGATACGGTCAATAGCCGCATGAAGCCCAGCCGCGGTATCGGTAATATGCACACACGACGGACGAGCTGCAGTATCAGCCGGAATCTGAATTACTTCACTCCTGCTGCCGCCTAGCTTCGCTTTAAGGATCGGCTCCCACCAAGGCGTCCAGATCCACGACCCCCTTCCATAAATAAGCCCAGGTCGTATAATCGCAACATCGAGCACATCCCGCGAAGCAAGAATAGCCTGTTCCTGGCCCGCGCGCCATGAAACAATCCTTGGTGGTTTCCCCGTTGACAAGGCACTACCAACAGGAGAAAGATCACTAACTAGCTCGCTCGTCGACCCATGAACCCATATCCCAGAGGTGTATACAAAGCCGAGCTTCGGAGCGATGATACCCTCTTTGCCGAGATCGGCGGCGCGCTTTACAGCGGCGTTTTTGACGCCTTCTAGGACTTTGCCGCCTTGTTGGTGGGTTGAGGTGGCGTCGACGACGATGTCGATGAGATTGTCGAGGATTGCGGAGGTAAGCGAGGCTGGGTCTGTGATGTCTGTGTCTGCGGGGATTGGCGTGATTTCGTTCTCGAGCAGGAGGGTGGCTTTTGAAGCGGTGCGCGCTGTGCCCCAGACTCGGTAGTTGCCTGAGGAGACGAGGGATTGCCCTGTGGCGAGGCCGATGTAGCCTGAGCCGCCGAGGATGAGGACGTTGGGCATGGCAGAAGCTGTCCAGAGTACAGAAGGTGGAGAGTTGGATTGAATTGTGGTGGGGGCTTATATATGTGTCCTTCGGGTATACGCTAAATAAGTGCTGATTCTACTAATCCTGCATCTTGTTTACTTTGCTATTTGCTGTCAATGCGGGGTCATATGCGGGGTTATTTATCTCTAATGCTAAGCTGAACCAGTACAAGCAGATAAATTATACTCCTATTAAGGGTGATTAACTATACATTTCACTCCTCACCATCCTTCAGAATATCATCCCACCACAACCCGGTAAACGGCTCTACATCCCTCTCACAAACCGTCCCCTCCTCAGGGAGCGTCCCATCCCTCCAAAACGCCGTCGTCTTCTCAAGCACACACAAACTCGGTACATTAGTCGAGGTATGCCCATTCCCCTTAACCTCAAGCACTACACTCCCCTCAAACCCCGCACTGACATTATGCGCCGACCTCAGCGGCGAGTGCGAGTCCAGCGTATTCCCAATAAGCAAAACAGGAGTCTTTGTCTCTGCTATGAACGGTCCACGGTATGTCTCCTTCGGCTCGATCTGCCACTGCTGACACCCGATATAGGACCCGACGGAATTATCCCCGGCGACGCGGCTGATGCTGTACAGTTTGCGAGCGGTAGGCATGAACTCGGCCAGCGAGGCCGCGCGCACTTGGTTATCGCTGCAGTGGATCCCCGTAAGCGCCATAAAGGCTTTTCTGGTTGATTCGCGCAGGTCCGCGTCTGTGCTGAATACAGGGGATGTACTCTGCAGGATATCTTCTAGGTCCGCGTACTCGACCCCGAAGAGAAGATGGTCTAAGAGCATGGTGAAGACTGGCCACCCTTGCATTCCGGATACGGTGCCCATGATATACCCCTTTAGGCCGGGGTAGTCGATTATCATTGGGCCGATGGTGGTAGGACGGAGCTTGAGGCGGTCGAGGAGTTGGAATGTCATTTGTTCTAGGGCTGCGGCTGTTTTATTGTGTGCTGCCAGGGGACAGAGCTTTGGACCGGCTTTGACGCAGTGGCTGAAGATATCGGAGAATGCTGCGTCGGAGTCGGCCCATTCTTCGATATTGCTGTGGCCGTCAGTACTTCCTCGTAGAGAATACCGTAAACAAAAGACTTACGCAGCTGCATGGTAGTACTCGTGCGGATTCATCACGCCGTCCAGGATGACCTTGTCCATTCGCTCCGGGAACATGGAGGCTACCGTTGCGCCTAGAACCGTCCCATACGAGAACCCTAACCAGTCAGTAAATACCTCTATAGAGTACTTTAGACAACATACCCCAGTATCTCAGCAACCCATCCTCCTCAAGTGCATCCACAATCTGGATCATATCCCTGGCCACAAACGCCGTCGTCAACACAGACCCGATCTCCGACGCATTCTGCGCGCATAGCCCGGCGTTGATGGTCCCTCGCGCCCAGAGCGCCCCTAGCGTTCCCTCGGAGCTATTCCCGGCTATAATTTCATTGTACATTTCATATTGCCCGATCTCGTTCTCTGTACACTCGAATGGGATGGTGTTTACCGTGCCCCGCGTGTCGAATGAGATGATGTCGTGTTCGCCGCCGGTTAATCTATCTTCTTAGTTTCCTCACTACTAACTTATTTCAGGCTAGAAGGAAAAAATAGGAGACATACGCAATAAGAGGCGAGGCAAGCCCCACGATGCCCTGCCGCCCAGGTTGTCCCGGCCCACCGGGGTTAGCGAGGATACTCCCCTTTGACCCCAGTGGTGCAGGGATCTTGTTGAGCTGGAGAGTAAGGGTTTCGGTGGAGTTGGGGCTGGTGTAGTCAAAGGGGACGTCGAGAGTTGCGCATTGTAAGGACGGCGCGGCCTCGCATGGCGACCAGTTGATTTTGGCGGATGCTGTGCTGATAAGTATGACTGGAAGGAATTTCAAGAAGTGTAGAGAATGCATTTTGAGATGTTGTTGTGTATGAAGAGAGCTGTAATGTGAATGCTGGGGTATTTATATCTATCTGCGGCTCTCTGCTAGCTGCCAAGTGTACGTGTTCATGGCAATGCAATGCATGGTAATGGCATTCCATGGCATATGTCTACATGCAGATGAAGGCGGTCCATATCACCCGAATCGGATAAGATCTGTTGATGTATAGTTCACCGTTGTCTAAAATGGAGCAGGCTATGCTATCTTGGAACTGGAGCCTACCGCCGATCTTGGCGACTGGGCATGACGCGCCCTGCCCCCGCTGGTCTGGGCGAGACCAATCATGAAGCTCACAAATAAAGACGGCAGCCTCAGAATTAGCGAGCGCCTGGCATCACCAAATCGAGAAGAGTCCACTGTCGGGTCGGGCCCGAACTGCTGCATTGCCACCCCTGGGCACAGATAATGCCGAGAAGATTACGCCCAGCCTTGTTGTTTTTGGATCTGGATATGCTGGATATGCATCCATCACTTGAAGTCATAAAACGCAGACGTGTTTTCTTGCCAGTGTACTTGGCATCATGTCATAGCACTGGTTTTGCATAACCAGGTTTGTTACCGACACCAATCAAGGAAACAGGTTCTGTAAGGCAGCAGTCTCACCTGGATGTTTATTATTTATAGCAGATAACGCTTGACCTTGAAAATTGCAAATCGAGCTACCCCGGATTTCCCAGCCATCCGATGACCCACTCTCATGGAGTTAGGGCTTCTGCGGAATGGAATTCTCAGCCTCCGTCGAAAACCTTACAAGACTCGTTCCATAATAATACATTATACGACTAGCTAAACAGCCAGGATAATGATCAGGATAAATATAGGAATAGACTCTTAGTTTATGGTTCGTGGTTTAGGGGAGTTCCGGTGCTCTATATATTGAACTCGTATTTGCTCTGGCATTATCAAGAAAGTGCACAGAAGCGGGCTTGGTGCAATACATGGCATGGAATTCAAACATGAAAAGAAGAAAAGAAGAAAAGACACCAGGCTAATCATTTATTGGTGACCCTCAGAGTAGCGCCCCAGTGCTCAATCCAGACCTGTCCATTAAGCCTGTCGTCATCGTCGGCCTCGCCCAAGCACCCATCAATAATCTCATCAATATAAATCGAGACGCAAACATCCTTGACGAAATGCGGGCTGAGGAGATTGCCAGTCGCGTGCGGCTGACACACCTTGACCACGGCGTCTTTGTTGTGGTTGGGGTCTGAATTGTATGCGATGCATCCATCGTCGTAGACACTGGCCTTGAGTGCGAGTCCGCCTCGGGGACCCCACGTATCTGGGTCTTGCGTGCTGGGGTCCGCATCCATGCCACCGTCTGATTTGGCTATGTCGATGCTTTGCTTCACCCAGTAGTCCCTGAGGATCGTGACGTCTGACATTGGCGGGCCGAGGTTGTCGCCCTCTCCAGTCCCGTGGATGTAGCACTTGAGCTTCGAAGAGGGAGGGCATGTCTGCCATGGGTTCTCGTCACAGGCGACGGCGGCCATAAGAGCCGAGAATAAGAAGAAGGTCTTCATGATGGAATTAGGAGTGACTCGCGGTTGAAGTAGGTCTGAATGGAGATTTAACTGGAACATAGGAGATTGAGCTTGAATCAGTTGGAATGGAAAGGCTTTGTAGGGGGTTTATATACCCTGTCGGCTGGAAATGGCCCCAAATGTAACACTGCCTACTACGATATGTGTAGTTGTAATTGGAGAATCAGCCAAAAACATGACACACCTGTTCTCCAAATGCTGTATATGCCTCGCATCTCCAACGTGGGGGCGTGATATAAATTAAGAACTGCATTTCCCGAGACCTATATAGAGAAGGGGGACAATATTTGAGCTGATGCCAAAGCACTTATCAAGCAGTATCACCTAGATCTGAAGAGTATAAGTCATTCGAGAATCGGCTACATCTGCCCATAGGTAGTTCATACGTCTTCATACAGTCTTCATCTGAAGACCCGCGCGTGGTGAAATATTCCGGGGATTTTGATGTGCCATGGGTTCTCCGCAAAAAGGATGATGAATCTTGTGTCGATCACGTTGGGGTCCAACAGCAGATGGCGAGTCTGTAACTCTGTATGGACGACATTATGTAACTGAGAAACTACCTAAAGATATGTGGGTATTTGGTGGACCGTGGCTGGCACCAACATCTTTGTCTCATATCCGGATTTGGTCTTCCATATCTGATATACCACCAACTTGCTCCTCAATATCAATACCCCTAGTAAGCAGATAAACCTCCATATTATAAGGGCTTTGTGGTCGTAATCATTTCCCTCAGTTTAATAAGAAGAATGCTCATATTCCTGATTCATCTGCGTGAACCTCCCTACGTATCTAAGTAGTATCTAAGGTACATGCCTAGATTATCACTATCGCGGGACTCTGTGCCGTTCCTTTTGCTATTATCCCGGGGTTCAACTGTCCAATTCTAGCGTACCTGATTCTTGGGTAGAAAAATCCCCGCCAATTTCTCCGCCAATGCCTAGCCGCCTCTCCACTACTTCTGATATGCACCTCGCCCTTCCTATTCAATCAAAACTATATCCCGGTGCTATTGATACTTCAGCAAACCATTAATAACTGTAATAACTATCGTTGGAGAGGGCTCGATCCATGTCCTAGCGGCAGTGAACGGCGTGCGCCCATACACCATACCAAGGACGTCCAAGCAAGCATTCTAGAAAATGGCTAGCAGAGGCCCCTACAGATCTACGGATTCTACCCTACCATCAGCCAAATCAGCGGCGAAGGAGCCCTCGTCCGCCAGCCAGAAAGGCTAGTCAATGGGTAATAGGCGCAACGCAGAAAACACGGAGTGCAGTTTCATAGTATAACAGTCACCAGTCACCAAGAATCTCGAAAACGCCATGCTCCTAATCAGCCTAGTCTACCTATTTTGGCCAGAAGATATGCCGTCGTGGAGACCCCGCAAGATGTGGCTTACTGGCTTATTGCTGGTCCAAGCGCTCAGTCTGAACAGTGAACACTCAACGCTGCAGCCTGCGGCCCCAACGTCGATCCGGTGGCTTACGTTCTCCGGATTCTTTGGCCCCAGATCTGCCTGGCTCTGTCTTCTGAGAAGTGCGTTTGGCTCGCAATACTCCAAGTGGCTTACGGCATGCGGAAATCATCATTATCTAATTAAATCCCACAAGGTAGGATACGTTGGTGGCCTTTTCGGGGTTGGAAGGTATAGATACAGCACGTCGCCGCTCATTTAAATACTGCAAATCTCCAGAGAACTCGGGAAGCCATACATACATTTGCTCTATAATTTGATTCTATGCGATCGCAGGGTTATCCCAGAGCAAAAGGCAGAGAAACTGCGATATCTGCAATGTGTCTTATAAAAGCCCGTTCTGGTTGGTTTGGCAGCCAGACAGCCTTATACTAAATCTGCTATGCTTCCTAGTCAAGTATTTGTGGTGTATAGGACAGTACAATATTATTGATTTCCAGTAGCCAGCTAAAGAACAGATACATCTTAAATAAGCTGCACTGGCTCTTGAAGTCCCATCTTAAGCATCGTCCTCGTCCCGCCAAATAAGACTAACAAGAATATTGCCGTTTCCATAAGCTTCGTTAGTACCTACAAAAAGAAGTGGTTATATTAGCGCCTTTACCGTATCCCCGCTTGCATAGTCACAGAAGTATGAACAATTAAAACTTACCAGAGGTAGCATGTTTGCCTGCGCCACACTTATAAAGAACCTCCTGCGCAGCATCCGCAATATGCCCACTAAATAGTAGAGGCCCATCTGTCAGCAATCCTATCTAATAAGTAACTATACTGTAATAGATTTAACATACCACCATGAGCTTTCATCTTCTTCAGCCCTGGGGTCCCTATGCATGCCAGTGATCATGGCCTTGCCAATATGGACGAAACCTATATTTAGCCGTCCTGCTGGGACAGTACAAAGCTCCGTCCCTCGGCTGTGAAGCTCATCGATACCCTGCTGGAGCTCGGCCTTAGATGCCACTTTATCAAAACCACCACATTCCACGCCAGCCAGCGCGGTAGTGGACATTGCAAGAGTAATAAGGACAGACTTGATAGAGACCATGTTGACAAGAGTTAAGGGGTTAAAGAATATAATAGAATAGAATATAGCAGGAGAATAGGAAATAGTATATGATAAGGGGATTCTGTACCATTTAAATAATAATAATAATAATAATAGCTACAGCTTTAAGATTATATTACTGCTTCTAGAGTAGATCTACTGTAAGCCAAATCCCCTGCGCAGTGGGGGCTGGGGCCAATTTGGACTGGAAGATTGATACACTATACCGTGTGTCAGGGCGCCATGGTAATAGGCCAGGCCCTTAAGGTCGCTCAACTCCGAACGTCGAATCCTTCATCCTTCATCCTTCAGCGATGCCGAAGCAAGCGAGTGATCTTTATATTGCTACATGGGAGTCAAGGCTCAGTGCCTGGGTGGGTTATCTACACCGTACGGACACGGGGTAATCTACGGAGGATGTTGGCCACAATCACTTGGATTACAGGTTGACCTCTTGATTCTTTTCCTGAGCTGAGCATGCTTCGACCGCTCCACCACCTGGACTGCTGTTCATTGAACTGTTCTCAGCAATTTGAAGCCAGGCGCGGGCGCTGGCATCCCAATTCTGCAGCCTGATGCGCGACGAAATTGCTGGTTCTATCATTCTCTATAATTAGATTTTCAACCTCTTACTGTTGCTGGTTAACAAGCTCAGCCTAAGTAGTTGTGGCCTTCTATCATTACCTAATTAAACCCCGTAAGGTAAGAGAAGTTGGTGGTCCTTTCCGGGGATAGAAGTATAGATACAGCACGTCGCTGCTTGTCTAACTACTGCAATCCCTGGTACAAAGCCCTATAGTTATCACGAGACTAGGGTTTTATCCATATAGGGGCCAACTCCCAACGGTTCTCCGTTAGACTATCACCATCCGTGCCCCAATACCAAAGGGAATAAAGTCGACACCGTTGTTCCACAGTGGACGTCCCAGGCAATTATGTAGCGATGTAGTAAATTCGGGTTTAAGAAGTCAGGGACTGTAGGGAATCGAATCCCGGCGCGATTAGCAGAACCGGAGGTTGTATTTAGAGATGGCCTTTAGGAACGTGGGCAAATGTTAGAAGGAAAGATACCCTGATTTAATGCTAGATCAAGCCATGCAAGTTAGTAGACTTGTCTTTGTTCTGTCCGAATTAATAACTTCGAAACCCTAAGTAGTTAAACAAGCCCTAACGAGTTCCCGCATTACACCGTCACTCGCCACCGAACGAACAGTCCTACATCCCTGGGCTATCACCAAACGACACCGAGCAAAAAAATGAATAAAAAATTTGAAAACAAAAACATACAACAGCTGGGATTCGCATGTGGTCACCCACCATACTACTAACCAGCCGGCGTGTGGCTTAAGTACGGCTGAGCGGACGGGAAGCCCTGTTTTCCACACCCTGTGGTCGTATGTACTAGAAGTAAACAAATAGTGGATAATATGAGGTAAACCAGCCTACCCTGTTCGCCTGTTGGTCGAATGGTATTAATATTATCTAACAATAGTATACTGTGTCTCTGGGACATAGATAGTAAAGTCTGGATATATATATTTATCCACGGCGGGATGCATGTCCCACGCGTGAGTTGGTCTACAGATAGCCCCTCCATTGTGCTGAATTGCTATAAATCCATCATCATACTTGACGCCACATTATATGGCTCCCGTCTGAGTATAAGGCGTGCAGTTTCGCGTTTTATAATTCGACACTCGTACTCGGGCATCCGTCTGGTCGGATGACTACCATAGAGTTTGATATAGAGCAATTGCTGTGCGACCTAGAGTGAAATTAAACAGTGACAGGAATCAGGTATCTGGTCACATACTGTAATATATATAGTTTAGAGTTATTAGATCAAAGTTAAAGCCCTATTTATCTAAGTTTAGAGGATTTATAGTAGTAGTTTGTATTGTAGTTCTTATTCTACAGTTATATATAAAGAAGTAATTAAAGGATAGAATATAGAGTATGTAGTTATTTCATTAAAGACTTTTAGATAAGAATAGCTGTCAAGCTATTAAAGTTATATATATATAATATAGCTACTGTTAAGTATGAGAAATGATAACATGGCAGGGTTCCTCTGATTACTCTGTGGTTTTGGGTGTGTAACAAGAAAAGAAATCGAAGGTGGGAGCTTGGACGAACATCTGGTTTGAGGAGGGTGTGGGAGGGAACCAAAGACAGGTAGGAATATAGAGCCGCGTGAATGTACTTTTCGTAGGGTTACCTATCGTGTCCCACGAGTCAAATCGGCAAGTGGGACAGAGTGATGTCAAGGTGCCGTCTAATATACATTGTGGGAGCAAGTACAAGGTAAGCAATGCAAGGCCAATAATCCCTTAAGTGGCAGATCCGAGCAGCCGTACGTACATTCATACCACCTGCCCTTCGCCCGAGGAACATAATGCGCGATAAATCTTCTTAAAAATCGGGCCACGTCGTTGTTTCAATGCCAGCACAGCAAGGCTTATATTCAGCTCGTTTCGCGGTCCAAGGTCCACTCGATCATGGGAGAGGAGTGCCATGACAACTTCCTCATTTTTCAACATTATAGCAAAAGCTAAGAGGGGGAGCCCTGGAAACACGCACTCGTACGGATCGGCGCCGCTATCCAATAGACAAGTCACCATTTGGACGCTTTCAAAGTCGATTGCAGCTGCTAGCGGTGTCAGGCCCATGCCATGGCGCGCATTGGGGTCGGCATCGTACTTCAGTAAAATCTGGGCCAGCTGCGTGTTTCTCGTGTTGAGAGCAAAATGCAGTGGACTTGTCCCTCGGGAATCCGTGATATTCGGATCTGCATGGTTTTCGAGGAGGATAATAGCCACCGCTGCCTGGTTGGCTATGATGGCTAACATGAGCAAAGTGGTTCCGTGTGCATCAATCGAATAGTCCGCTCCTACTCCCTGGTTAAGGAAAATTTCAAGATCTTCTGTATTGCCTTTTAATATAGCCCTTACAAGCTCCCAAGTCAGATCCGGTTTCTGAATAGGACAAAGTGACGTAGCTTGACTTATATCATGCTTTTCTTCGTAGGTTTCCGCCCCGGAGGAGCGATGTTCCTCATCTATATTATCAAGTCGGCCTGTTAAATGAGCACCATTGGCAGGCGTTCTGGGCCGGCGAGTGCTCTGAATCCAATCTTCCAACAGACTTGCAATAGAGAGGTGGCCATGCAATTTTGCTACTGTCTGTGCCGTGGCCCCATCCCTGCTCTGCTTCGTAGCGTCCGCGTGGTATTCCTGTAATAGGAGCCGAGTAATTATTTCTTGTCCCGCAGCTGCCGCGCGCATAAGAGGTGTTCTGATAGAACAGCTAGTGTCATTCACATCAATCTTCCCGGTATCCAGGAGTAACCTGACGATGGGAACATGGCCCATCAATATTGCCACGATCAATGGTGTCGTCAATATCTCATCGCTTGGATTTACATCAATTCCCGGCATATGTAGAAGACCGGCGACAATATATTCACGCCCAAGCATCGCTGCGGCATACAATGCTGTGCCGCTGCCGGCACTTCTGAAATTAACGTCGACTCCATCCACTTTTAGTAACAGGTCAAAGACCAGATTTGAACATCGATACGCTGCCTCCACAAGCGGCGATAGGCCGTGCGCATCCCTGAAATTTATCTCGGTGCAGCCAGCTTCAATAAGCACGTTGGCCGTGTCGGCGTCGTTGTTGCTGACAGACAAGAACAAAGGTGTCCAGCCATCGCAATCCCGCAGGTTTAGGGCTGCCTTGCCAGATGACGCTATGATCCTGGCAACTGCGACCTGATTGAACATGCAAGCTAGATGAAGAGGCGTGGCCTGGGACATGTCTCTTTGGTTCACATTGATATCGCTCCTTTCAAGCAAGAGCTGAACCATACTCTCTTCTCCCTGGCTGACTGCCTCGTGCAATGCTGTTGCCCCATCAAGATCGCAGGCGTTTACATCAACTTGGTCATTGCTCAGTAACCAGCTAAAAGTGGACCGCTGCGAACCAACGACCGCCCAAATAAGTGGTGTGCCTCCTCGCCAGTCCTTGGTATTTGGATCACTCCCCAGACTAATCAGGCGTTCAAGTGACCCTTCGAGCCCAAACCATGCCGCTACATGGAGTGCCGGGGCGTCCCTCAGTCCAAGCTCGTCGATTTCCTCGTCGTGGAATGGGTGTTTGAGGCTTAACATGGCCTCGCAGCTAGTTCGAAATTTATTCTTGTTTGTGAGGAAGCTTAGGAGAAAGTCACTGCCATCCAGGCCAGCATTCCGGATATGATACCCCCAGTACTGGGCGGAATACTGATAGAATGGATATTCAATCAGCTGAGCTCTGCCGTCCAACTCGTCTGAGCCAATGTCTCTGCCAAATATTTCATATGACAAGTACGTCAAACACATCCTGGCGACGTGAGATTCGGCGGTTGTTATCCAGTCGGCTTGTAGTCGTCCAAAGTATTCGTATGTCGTGTGATGCGCCAGGCGGATGTTATTGCGCTTGTCAACCTCCACCAGCCCTTCGCATACCGATTGCAGATGCCCAATATTTGAAAAATAGTCACTGATAAGCTTTCTGTCCAGTGCGTTGGTTCCTGCTCGTATAGCAAGGGCATGCTGAAGCTCCTCGGTCACAAGAGGCCTTTTCACGTGTACAATCCAAGCTAGAATGTGCTTCGCCAGCTCTCGTGTATGCTCCCCTTTGTTCTCCAACCTCCGTACAGCGGCGGAATATAATTTGTCAAGCTCGTGTAGACCGTGGGATAGGTTATTGATTGCATCCCTGATGTGTCCTTTCGTGGGCAGTGTCCGAACGTGGTTCACAGAGAGCCGGGCAACGAGGAACCTAGGGAGGGAATAACTTGTCAGCTGGAGTGGAACAGGCTAACAACTGCAGCGATTAACTTGCATTCCATCAGATGCACGGATTATATTATCGCGAGCTTGTTCCCGCAAACCGCCGTCAAGCTTATCCTGCTGGACAGTCTCTAGTTCGGCGTCAAGATACTCCCTAAGATCATCGTCCCGTGCACGAATCTCGACGATGTAGGGTGACTTGTCGAACAGGGTCTTGATATTATGATTAATCCTCGAAGTGGCTAGAATATTCGTTGCCGTCTCCTTATTCTCATTCTGCAGTTGGAAGAGGATTTGCATGAACTTGCCCAGGGTTTCACTGGAATCCATGCATTCGTCAAGGGCATCGAGAACGATAATGCTAGTCTTGAACCCACTGATCAACTGCTTTAACAACAGAATCAGTTCTCGGATAGATGGACGGCGTTGTTGGCTGGAGTGCGTCTCGTAAAACTCCTCGACAACCTGGGGCAGGCTAGGGAACTGCATCGCAAACTGTTTTGCTAGAGCCGCGATTAGGTTAGGCAGAGACTGCGTAGTCTCGCGATCAAAACTGAAAAACACATACGCAATGCCCAGCCCCTCGCGCTGCCGCCGAAGCTCGTAGAGGTAATGGATAGCCAGAGAGACCAGGCTACTTTTGCCACCCCCAGGAATCCCATGGCAGTAGACGGTGACGTTGGAGCCATTGACAAGTTCTTGGAATTCAGTTAACTCTAAAAACCATTTGCCAGTGTTGGCGGCCCTCTTGTCCATGTGCGCAGTCTGCTCGTCGCTGTGTGCCAATGGAGAGAGCCAACTCAGGATCTTGTCCTTCTTCTCCTTGTCGTGGATTGTTCTCATTGCAGATACATTGTCTTCGATTGATGCTACGGTTTGAGAAACTAAATGTGGAAAAACAAACAAAAGCAAGACAGAAGCCGAGGTCAGCGACAGTTTATGGAACTCTTCTTATGCAGAGACAAGCATCTTACATCTCTCAATCACCGCGACCACAGGCTCAACGTTTTGAACATTCCCCCCGTTCATGATGCGAAGCAGGTCTTTTGCATATGCAGCAGAAGTGGTGGCTGCATATCCTTGCCAGAAGTCATTCTTGTGGCTGTCTGCATAGTCAGATATCCCCCTTATTACCAGACAGGGGAAGTTATCCATTAACCCAGCAGCCTCCGTTTCAAAACACAAGATGTTTCGCTCATTTCGCAGGTTATCGCGCATTTCTGCTGACCGCATGATCTGGCTCCCCGATCCAATCAACCCAAAGTGGACAACACATGGTTTGTCTCTATCCAGACGGCTCACGACCGCAGTCTCGTCACAGCCTGTACAGATTTTATCACCAGCATGCAGAGAGTCAGATCTGAATAGCCTATCGTACTGTCTACCAGGGAACTGGTAGTTCTGTTGGGCCATCCGTTGTCGCATTTGCTGCTGGGCTTGGGCGATATACTCGGTCATCATGCCCTTTCCGAACGTATGGTCCGAATTGAGCTTTTTCACTTTGCTAAGAAGCCACGTCGGCGGTTTATTGACGCGTGCTGCGACTTGAATACCGTCATAGTGCACAATACCACCTTTCCCTACAGATCAGTCTTGTCGCAAAAAAAAAGGGTTGTTCGTCCACCACGGACCATGCTTACCTTCTTTCTTATCTGGACATGATACGACCACATCCCCAAGACGTATATCCATCATCGAGTTCCATTCGTCGGGTTTTCCGGGAGCTCCGCCGCCAATTCCTACCAACAGAACGCACCGAATCTGCCGGAACGTTCGACTCGCGTTGGTTACTGTATTTGAGGCAGGTACCATCCCATATTGACCCTGCGGGGCAAATACAATAACAACGTTATGTATCCCCATCTCCCCGAGAATGTACTCGTTGGGGTCTTGCCGGTCAGTCGGGAGGTCTGCATGCTCCTTATCCAGGCACAGTCGTGCTGCAAAAAGTTCACAATCTAGGGTTGTCACCCAGCAGACTGTATACGCATCAAAGCGGGGATCGTTCATGTCTGGTCAAGTCTGTGTCCAGGGCAGGAGTTCTTCTGAAATGGGGGATGTTGTGCAAAGCTGGATGAGCACACACTTGGAAAGAGAAAAGGGAGGAGGCATGGGGAGAGAAAAGGGAGGTATAACGCAGCCGCGTGGGTAGCGGTGTGGATGAAAGTTGGCGAAGCCAAGAAGGACGCGAACCCCTGTCAGAAATAACTGCTCTAATTTGCAGAGATGTGTTTAGCTGCGTCAGGCCCGTGGGCTCGTGTCCTCCATCTACCAGTAGAATGGCTGCTACAAACCAGGGTGGTTGGGGTCCAAGAGCCTCACGGAGAGTTTTCGCTTTGCGCGTAGTAGGCAAGCGTCTCAGAGAAACAGGAGGAAGTGGCAGAGTCAGTACAAGACCTAAGATTTGGAAATGAGGCTCAAGTGGTATAACTTTTAGTCTGTAACTATGGTGGGGGTACGTATTACTGACTACACCAAGTTTTATCTAATCTGCAGTGAAAGAGCCCAAGGAAGGTAAATATTTTAGCTTGTCTATCATTGGGCTTTGTCGGGCTAAATACAGACTTGCTCTGCTGTTCATTGACAGTGTTTTGAAGTCCAGCTATGTAATTTATTAGGAAGAGGATTGTCCGCCTGTTCGGCAATATCTACGGAGAAGACTGCTCTGAAATGTTCAGTAATCCTTGCAAGTGTTTTTGCGTATTCTAAACTCACTAACGCCGGTGAGGCTGTAGCTCCAGCATACTCCTTATTTATGTCTTTAATTACTTAGCAATACTCTCCAGTGAGTAAAGTAGTGGAACTGTAGTCAATCTTCTGCTTCTAGTCCTCTAGAAATACATCCCGATGGGATCCTACCGTAACGTGGATACTCTGGAGTATCAAGGGAGAATACCCTAATCTACACCGAGGAAGAATTGCAAGCAATACCTAGGGGGCTGGGGCTGACGTCGAAGAAGGCAGTAGACTGGAAGGTAAGTAAGATCTAAGAGAGCTTTAAATTTGTCCTTGGTAGTCCCTGACTTGGTAATATTCAGGAGTATTATATTATCAGAAGTGACTACTGTTTATAAAAGTCTTTGTCGGGTAGCTAGAACAGCTGTATAGATATTCTGAATATAATCCTCCTAGGGTTACGGTAAAAGTTGACCCTATTACTACTAACTACTTTTAAAATCTGCATGCTTCTGCAAACTTCTGAAGCAACTCACGCTTCTTATGTCTTAATCCTCTTTGGACAGGAATTAGGTATCTGGTCGCGCACTGTGACATACGCAGTTCAAAGTTATTAGATTAAAGCTAAAGCCCTTACTATTTATCTAATTTTACAGGATTTATAGTAATAGCCTATATTTTAGTTCTTATCCTATAATTATATATACTGACTGTAACTAAAGAATAGAATATAGGGTAACTGGAGGTTGGCCAGGTTATACATGCGATATGCAAGTATAAAATGGCGGAGCCAATGCTACTGTTGAGCACGGGAAGACACAACATGGCGGGGTTCCTTTGGTTCTAAAAGACCCAATACCACAGGTGGATGCTAAAAAATGTAGACCGATTGGTTAATTTAAGAATGAAGGATGCGGGGCTGTCAGCTTAGGTGCGCCTGAATTGGCTGCGGATTCGATTCCGTTAACTTTAATATACCTGAATGCGCATTGAAAGAGCCGCTTGGCGGGGACGCGTGTTCCGTGGGCGATGCATCGAACCCTATTTAGTTAGATTCCACTGCCAATTCCTGTCCTGGGCCTATAACGTAGTATTGTGGTTGCAAAAGGAGCAACCAGGCGGACATTGGCAAAGATGGGACGCCTCACCTGGGCGTAAAGGATAGTATTTATCAAGCCATTCTCCTCCACACGTATACAGTCAGCTACGCTTGATCACATTCTATAGCCACACCATGTCCACCCACGCAAAGTACCAAATCCCCCCAGAGTTTCAAGACCAGCTCGAACCCGCCGAGCCCCTCGACACCCGCAGCGACGAAGCAATCCTCGCCTCTCTTTCCAATCCCCGCCCAGTGACATCGGAGAAGAACATCTGGGCCTACTGGCACGCCGGAATCGAGGCAATGCCGAAATGGTGCCAGCGGAACATAATTGACTGGCACCGCATCTGCGGGCCCTCCTGGACAATCCGCGTGCTCGACACCGTCCCAGACTCACCCAACCACGCACTCACTCTCATCCCCCCCGAAATGCTCCCTGAGACCTTCGTCAAGGGTACAATGGACGGTGCCTACGTCGGCCCCCACAGCGCAGACTTCCTCCGCGGCGCCTGCCTCTACCTCTTCGGCGGCGTATTCATGGACGTAGGCATCATGCTCATCCGGCCCCTCGACCGAATCTGCTGGTCCCAGCTCGCGGACCCCGCGTCGCCTTACAGGATCAGTGTCCCCTGGATGTGCGACACAGCAATGGCGAACCACTTCGTCGCGAGCCGCAAGGGAGACCCGTTTATAAAACGCTGGCACGAGCTCTTCGTGCACGTCTGGAAAGACCGCACAAGCTACGAAGGAATGTGCAACAACCCGCTTTTCGCATTCATACGGGATGAAGGGTTTGCCACCTCCCAAGCGCGAGGCTTCAACTGGGAGTTTGACGTCACGCCGACCACGGTCTTCGAGTACATCACCCAAGTCGTCGCTTGGATGCGGCTAACAATGCTCGAAGACGCGGGCGACGGATTCAGCGGCGTCGACTATGCCCTGAACAATGTCCTCTGGTTCGACGTGATCCCTGAGAACTGGGGCATTGAATCGAAAATCGGGTTCAAGGGCGAGGACGCGTTCAACCTCCTCGCGACCCGGTTGGATGCTGATCCGGAGTCTGAGGAGTATAAGAAGGCATATGCAATCGTGTGGCGCTGTTTGGCGCAGAGTAGCATGGAGAAAGTGACGCATGGGAAGCATTTGACCAAGACACTGGCGCTGGGCTCGCTTTGGGATCTGGAGGAGAATGAGGGGATGTCTATGAAGGAGGGAACTTTTGCGGGGCTTTTGAGATACGGAGCGACGAGATTCAGGCAGAAGAGGGAGGGGATTGCAGTTGTGCAGATAGACAGGCCGGTGACGATGAGGAAGGGGCTTTATGAGCCATAGATCTTATAAGTTCATGGCCTTCTTGATTTACAGGGGATTCAACACAAGTGCAATGAATCAATTGAAATAGGATACTAGCCGGGCCAAGGATCAGAACAGATCAAGAAAATAAAGAGCCGCCCAATTTCTGAACACGTTGGCAGAGCCTCCCGTGTCAAAGGCACAGCCATGATTAGCGTCTGAGCATGCATACGTACTTGATTTTCTAGCCAGGTAGCCGGCCTTCCCTTTCCGTTTTAGTGCTCACCCCTCGCCGCTTTTTGCTCACTGAGTAGATCTGAGCACGCCCTGAACAC
>JAJAED010000054.1:0-129558 GCA_021437015.1 Aspergillus jensenii
GTGTTCAGGGCGTGCTCAGATCTACTCAGTGAGCAAAAAGCGGCGAGGGGTGAGCACTAAAACGGAAAGGGAAGGCCATTGACCTGGCTAGAAAATCAAGTACATATGTAATAGACAGCCAAACTCAAGAGTTAACTCTCGTGATCCAGTTTGGCAGAGCAAGTCCTTAACTACTATGGAATATAGTACCATTATTTGTTATTAAAGCAATGCATATTGCGGGTTAGATATCAATTAGTAAGTCGCAATCACTACGGAACGGTTCAAAAGCTTCATTTATAGCAGTGTTGTTGTCTGTAGAAATCGGGCGCCAGGTGGGTCCGGGCGCCAGATGATTAAGCACGCAGGGCCACTGAATAAATTGGAAGATCCCAATGAAGTCATCCATGAGCGCCGTCCCCATCATCACCATCACCATCGCTTCTGGTTCAGCTCTGATACCCCGGGTTATCGCAACTCACACGATGGATCCCGTCTTCCCCGCCAACACTCCCAAAGGCCTCGCCTACACTCCTGCCTTTGTCCTCCAGCCAGGGACCCATATCAAACCCCTCGGCCTGATATCGCCCAAAAGAGATGGGACCGTCCGCACTTCAATAGCCGATCAAACGCGCGATTGCTTGCTAAACCTCTCTGATGCTCTGTCCGGCCATGGACCCGACGCGAAAGCTGTCAAACTTGTCCGCTTTATGACAGATGTGCGTGAAATATGGTCCAGCCAGCCCGAGTTCGACAAGCATTTTGGATCTAATCTCCCGACCAGCACGCTGATTGAAGTTCCTGTTTGCTCCGAACCTGGATTCCGCATTGAACTCGACGTGTGGGCGGCGGTGCCGAAATCTCAGGAGGGTCGTTCGCGGTCCCCTGGTTTCCTGGGGTTCGCCAATGCGGGTGCCGGCCTTGGTGCCGGGAAAGGCGCGGCTGCGGAGTTCAATGCCGCCATAGATGCTGTTACCAATCGCATATCCGCAGTCGCTGGTTCAGGCCATGTTGTCAAGCTGGAAGTATACCTGTCGGATATGCGACTGTGGCCTATCTGCCAGGACGTTGTTGCGTCACGCTACCCTACTCGCCCCCCTGTTGTCGTACCCATTTCTGCCCCGAAGGTTCTCGAAGAAGGCACAAGCATCAACGTGGAGGCTACGTTTGCACTGTCGTCTGTGACTGAAGGCACTTCTGATATTGCTCGAGTGCCCCTCGATGGCCGTATAATTGCAATTTCCGGGCAGCCTGCAATTCCTGTTTTTGTCGGCGGAATGGCGCGGGATACGTACAAGCACCCCCCCGCAGCCTCTGCGGCTGAGCAAACCATCGTCTCGCTGAGGAACCTCGAACACATCCTGGCGGCAGCAGGATCTGACTGGGACAATGTCTTTAAGACAACGTGGTATGTCATGGATCTTCGCGAGTGGCCACAGATCCAACAAGCTGCCTACGCTGTTCTCGGTCGACCTCCCCCGAGTCCAACCGTGCTTGAGGTCTCGAAGCTGGTGGCACCGGCAGTCCGTGTTGAACCTGATATTTGGGCAGTCGTTAAGGCTGATAGCTAAATTCATTTATTTGATACTAGTCCGCCTCCTGAGCACCGGAGCAAGTATCGATATAAAGATGTTAGATATCAATCCTACTTGGGCCCCCTAATAATTCATTGAAATTAGCTACTTATAAAGTGAAATAAAAGTTTAAATTGGAAAAATCGGAAAAATTAAGTGTAGAGATCACCCCGTTGACCAAGGCGGCGACTGCACCGGATCAGGTAAACCATTTATATCAGGGATATACCCTGGTCCCCAAGGAAACCCATTCGTCTCGGATAGTAAGCCAAAAAGGCCCATGGCTGAGGGATCAAAGAACCCATCATTTCTTGAGGGTAACATCTCCATCAGGGGGTCATCACTCGGCGTCAATGCCATGTCTTCCCCGGATCCCGGTAAAGGCGGGGACGTCAGCCCCGGTGGCGCATTCAAGCCTACGATCCCTGGGATTGTGTTTTCTGTCGATGGCAATTTCGATTTCGACTGCGACTGCGATCCACCAGTGGATCTCCAATGATGCACCACCCCAGCAGGATGCGCCGTGGCGGTGCGGATCTCACGCACGTAACGGGCCCGCGCCATCAACCGCCGGATAGGACGCCATAGAGTCCCCTTCTTGTCCAGGTCCATGGTGACCCACCGGTCGTACACAGCCGTAACGCATTCCCAGGCGCGATCGCACTCCGCGGACGGGGGTCTCCAGCATAGCTCAGCGAGCAGGAAGGCGACTGAGTACCACTGGATATGCGTGCGGGAGTGCCATGCCCACCGGCTGACGTCTTCTTCTGTTAGCAGCGCGGTCGAGAGTTCCAGCACTTGGATTGAGTCCCGAAATAGGCGGTCTCGGATGGTTCTGTCCTTGCGGGCGACTGGGGAGAGGATTCCCATCCACATGCGCAGTGTGATGATTCGGGCGACGGTCGAGGCGACCCGGAGTAATGGGATGCTTGGGTCACAGTACTTGAGGAATTGGTCGTGGAGACGATGCTCTAGGTCTTCTGCTAGTGCGATTCGATCGGCTGAGTCTTGCTGGTCGGCTTCTGAGCTGTAATTCTGGCGGGGAGCCATGTAACCGACTTTCCAGACGACTCGCATGGCGGTGCAGCGGATAAGGGAGAGGGTCATTTCAGTTGTGCCCTCGCGCTCTGGCGGTGGTTGGGTCATTTCGGCGGTTATATCGGAGTCGTTGATGTTGAGTGGCATCCTCGTGTCGAAGACGGATTCGTGCACGATGGGCTCACTGCCGTGGTAATCTGTTGAACGGTTGTCGAGGAGGCAGATGTGCCACCAGAGCCGGCGTCGTAGTTCAGTCTCTAGAGGTCTTAGTCCGAAGGCTTCGCCGTCGCGATGGAGGCCCATGGCCTGCGCGATATGGTAGACAAGGGCAGTGAGGGACCAGACCGTGCGTGAGTCGTCTTCATTGCGCACAGCTGTCAGGAACAGGACCGTTGCCTGCAGGAGGAGGAGATTCTGGGTGTTGAGGAGATTCGCGCGAGCCATGGCCTGCTCGACGGCGAAGCGATATGTCTCGAGCGCAGAGGATCTGGAAATCCCAAGCGCCGTTAAGCATTGTTCAGAGTCCAGGCTTATTAGTGCGGAGTAGTAGATAGAGAACAGGAGGGCTTCCATGTTCTTCTCGATGCTATCCATGGAGGCCACTGCATCCCAGAACAGCCTCTCCAGGGTGGGCATATGGAAGACGCGCACAAGAGGTGCCACATTGGCCTTGAAGACATCGAACAAGGCGACTGCATGCGACAGAGGAGGATGATACTGGTGCAGAGAATGCGCCAGCGCGCGAAAGCCCATGATGGCTCCATTCATGCCGGGGCCAGGACTGTGCCCCTCCAGCGCAGAAACGGACTGTCCTTCCTCGTCGTCAGAGGCAGGCTGATGCAGCAAATCGCGCAGCTCCTCAATCTCATCGCCCAGCTGCGTCCACGGCGCACTGCTCACGTAGCAGCTCTGGTTGTTGTCGATGACCAGCCGGCCGAATTGCTGCTCGACCTCCGGTTTGCGTTCGTCTGTTTCACCCTCGACAGCGGTGCTGGAGCTGGTTTCCAGTGACTGGCCCTCCATGCGCTTGACGGCACTCTCCAGCCGCGACAACTGGGCCAGCAGTCGTGCTTCAACAGCCTTGCGAGGTCGTTTTGGGGCACGTCCAACACCTGCTGGGTACACGCATGGCGACTCGGATCGCACGCAGTTGGCGCATGGTTGCTGGCGGTCGCATTTAACCTTGCGCTGGCGACACAGGACACAACTGCGCAGAGGGCGTTGACTGTCCATCTTGCTACTGGTCTATGGTTTGAAAGTAAAAAAGAAAAGAGAAAGGATAGTAAAGAAGACAGAATTGTTGCTGCGGCTGGCGCGGCGCATAAGCTTATGCGAAGCCGATCGGGTCCACACGCATGCTTGTTCCTTAGTGCCTAGTTATATCCACGGTTACTATTTCTACCAAATCCAGTAGCCTATCTAAGTGCTCTTGGTGTTCTCCTGATGCATACTGCTGATTCCATCCTTCTCCAGGTCGCGGTCTTCGTCTGATGTCCCCGGTGGCGGCACTTTGCAAAACCCTGTGCGATACCATGGCAGCGAGAAAATCGCACTGACGCTCTCCATGCTCCTGCCCTTGCATTCAGGGAAGGCAAAATATACCCAAACAGTTGCGCATCCCGTGAACGCCGCAAACAGAGCAAACGGGCCCCATGCATGCATATCTTGGGTCATGTTCGGGAATCCGCGCGAGATCCCAAAGTTCAACAGATTTTGATATGTGAAGGCAATAGAGACTATCGGGCCTCGCAAGTGCGTCGGGCAGATTTCTGATGCTGTCAGGGAAAAGACAGGTGCCCATCCAAAGCCGTAGCCTATGGCGAAAAGGCAGATTGCCACGATCGCGACCCAAGCTGCTGGCGAAGGCGAGCCTGTGTCGGAGATGTTCGCAACGCCGAGAAAGCCTGCAAGATATATCAGGCACGCAACGTTGACACTTGACCCTATCAGAAGGAGCGGCCGTCGGCCGTAACGATCAGTGAGGAAGAATGCATAAAGAATTACAGAGGCGACCTTGATCAAGCCATAAACAGCCGTGAATAAGAGAACTTGATTTGAATCAAGTCCCATGGACGAGAGAATGGTCGGTGCGTAGTAGGTAATCGAATTACCACCGGACATGATAAAGAACGTCTGGATAAGCACCACGAAGAAGAGGAGATGGCGTGTTGCGGAGTCTTGCACACATTGTTTGACAAGCGACTTGAGCGCATCCAAGCCACGCTTGCTCTCAGAGCCAGCCTCTGCCATGCTCTGTAGCTCTGTGTATTCTTGGGCCAGGTATGGATCACTTTCATCCAAGCCACCGCGGAGTCTGCACAGGCTATCACGAGCGTCATCGACTCGACCACGCATCAGTAGATAACGAGGACTCTCTGGAAAGAACATGAATCCCATGAAAATCGCAATCGAAGGAATCAGCTGAAGCACCAAGGTGGTCCGCCACTGCCAGCTGGAGCTAGAGGGGATCACTTGAAGCGAGGCGTAGTTGATCCAATAACTGCCAGCTACGCCACCCATAATATTGATATTGTAGAAAGTTGTCATCATTCCTCGCAGCTCTCGTGGCGCCAGCTCGGAGATGTAAACTGGACCGGCAGTCATACCGAATCCAGATCCCAGCCCTGAGAGCACACGGCCGACGAGCAACTCGGCAAAGGAGCCGACGTTGGCGCACATTAGGATGGCCCCGATAGTGTAGAAGATGGCACTGGCGAGGATAACTGGCTTGCGGCCTCGGCGTTCTCCAAGAGGACCTGACAAGATGACACCGGCAGTTTGGCCCTGGATAGAGATACCGTGTCAGGAGAGCCAACAGGCAAGGGAGGTCGGTGGTTACTTACAAGCAGCATGGACGAGACTGCCCAGCCAGAGTTGTCTGATACTTTTTCCTCAGAGAGGTTGGTCCAGCCAAAGTCACGAACAAACGGATCCAGACCCATGGCGCCGGAGATGTTGGCGGTATTGAAGCCATGAAGACCACCACAGTAAGACGCCCAGATCGCTGCCAGCCATATATATGGCCCGCAGGCAGCCTTGGGGACTTTCTGGAGCGCACTGCGGTCAATTCCACCACCTGCTGCTGGCATTATGACAAGATGTAGGTTGGATTGAAGAGTGCAAAAGGCTTCTTGGTTCAGGGCTCTGCATGAAACAGTCAACGGAGGGGCAAGTCGACGGTGTCTTTTATAGGGAAAGATACCATAGTACCCAGCATGCCAGTCTAGCTGTCTCGAGTCAGGTCGGCCGGCTGAACGTCTGTCTGTCTATTGTCTGATGCTCTGGAGAACAGAGAATGCGGAGAGAGATCCCGGAGGGCTCCGGGCGTGCCTCTCTGGGGCCCTGGGCTACCCCGGGCCCAACCGGGGCAAATCAGAGCACAGGAATTACACGCAGTATTCTGCGGGTTGGAGTAACGCCTACGGGGTTGTGGGGAAGATTCGACTAGTGGACTTTTGTATGATTGTCTATTGCGCTAGAGCCGTGGCTTTGATATGATTGAGGGCGCTGCCAGCCCGGAGCCATGGGATTTGCCCGCCGTGGTAGCTGTGCGTCAGCTTTGCTTCCCAGGTGTCGCCCTGCTTGGTTCCGACTCGCATCGTTACTCGCGATCCTGGGCTCAGCTCGCCCTCCTCTACTCCGATCAAAGTTATCCGGTCACCATCAGCAATCCGATCATATGTCGCGATATCCACAAATGTCAGCGGCAGCATACCCTGCTTCTTTAGATTGGTTTCGTGGATTCGTGCAAATGAGCGTGCGATTACTGCGACCCCTCCCAGATAACGGGGTTCAAGCGCTGCATGTTCACGCGAGCTGCCTTCACCGTAGTTGTGGTCTCCTACTATGCACCATCGCACACCCTGGCCCTTCAAGTCCCGAGCTACTTTGGGAACGACCTGCATATCTGAAGTGATCGGATGGCGGGTATGGCCGAGCAAATTTGGATTCTCTGCTCCGAGGAACGCGTTCGTAGCGGTTGTGAGCATGTTGTTACTGATGTTCTCGAGGTGACCCCGGTATTTATACCACGGCCCAGCAGGAGATATGTGATCAGTTGTGCACTTCCCCTTCACTTTAATGAGTAACTCCATCCCATCAGCGCGTCCGGGTTTCCAGGTCTCGAATGGCTGGAGTAGTTGTAGTCGGTCGGATTCCGGGCGTATTTCCACGTTCAAGTTTGACCCGTCTAAGCAGGGCTCCTGGAATGTATCGTTCCCAGTTTCAAAACTCGGAGGGAGCTCGTGACTGACAGGGGGAAGGAAGTGCAGCTCTTTGTGCGTGTCGCCGGGGACCGTGACGGTGTCCGTCAGAGGATTGAAATCCAGTCGACCTGCATAGGCAAACGCGGTCGTCAACTCGGGTGAGGTCACAAACGAGTGCGTCGAGGGGTTGCTATCATGGCGTCCGATAAAATTGCGATTGAAGCTGGATACGACCGAGTTCTTTTCCTTACCACGCACATCGACGTCTTTGCGATCCCAGGATCCGACGCAGGGGCCACATGAGCTGCTGAGGACGACAGCTCCGGCGTCTCTAAGTTCATCGAGAATGCCATCTGCCTCCGCTGTAGCCCGAATCTGTTCGCTGCCAGGTGTGACCATGAATGGGGTTGGGAATTTTTTAAATCCTGCCTCGCGCGCCTGTGACACAATCTGCCGTGTTTTGTCGAGGTCCTCGTACGAACTATTCGTGCAGCTGCCTACCATGGCATGACTTAGCTCCACCGGCCATTGCTCCCCAGTGAAAGCTGTCTTCAACTTGGATATCGGATGCGCGAGGTCGGGTGTATATGGGCCGTTGACGTGGGGTTCTAGCGAGCTGAGATCGATCTCGATAACCTGGTCGTAGTAGGTGTCGGAGCCCTCGTCGGCCGTCAGGAGCACGTTCCTTGCTTCCTGCGCCTTTTCAATAACGTGTGCTCGTTGAGTGGCCTTCAAATACCGACCCATCGCGTCATTGTATGGGAAGATGCACGATGTTGACCCGATCTCTGCTGACATGTTGCAAATGGTCGCCATGGCCGTTGCTCCCAGTGTCTGGGTCCCTGGACCAAAGAACTCGATAACTCGACCTTTTCCACCCGATACTGTCAATAGACCCGCAATCTTGCAGATAATATCTTTTGTTGACGTCCATCCCGTCAGTTTCCCTGTCAAGCGCACTCCAACCACCTTGGGGGCCACAAGCTCCCAGGGCATCCCAGACATCGCATCGACGGCATCTGCGCCGCCAACCCCAATCCCTAGCATGCCCATTCCTCCAGCATTGGGGGTGTGAGAATCCGTCCCAATAATGAGGCCTCCGGGTCTGCGCATAAAGGTCAGTTATGCTTGCCAGGCGGGAAATTTGTACTTGGTCCTCTTACGTAGCATAATTCTCGAAAATCACGGTGTGTATAATGCCCGAACCTGGCTTCCAGAACCCAATACCGTATTTCCGAGACGCACTGCTGAGGAAATCGTACACTTCCGAATGCTCACCCAGAGCGCGACGCATGTCTTCCTCGGCGCCTTTCTCCGAGATGATCAAATGGTCACTGTGTACCGTCGTGGGAACCGCGACTCGTGGAAGTCCCGCGCTAATGAATTGCAATAGAGCCATTGTCGCCGTAGCATCATGGCAGGCTACGCGGTCAGGCCGCAGTTCTAGGATGGTCTTCCCCCTGTCAATGCGCTCTACATCCCACAACCTTTTTTCCGACGTGATTAAGTGTGAGTAGAGTAGTTTCTCGGTCAATGTGAGCGGTCGAGTTGAACCACCTTTCGCGACCTCAAGGTTGCGGATCTGGCGAGCGTAGTCTACGCCGAAAAGCTATACATATATGCGACCGGTTAGGGCGATGAAAATTCAATGTTCATTAAGGTATGCATACCGCTGAAGAACTTTGGTGCGTTGCGAACCGTCTTGTCAGGGTGCTCTTAGCGAGATGGCGCGCCATTCCGTCTCGCCGCAGAGTTGGGAGTATTCGCTGCATTGTAGGTAATATCGCGCCACAAAGGTCATCGCAAGAAAGAAAAAAGAATGAACAAATTCAATCGCGAACGAAAGGATCAGTAGCTCCCAAACTGCCGAGGTCTGCAGGCCTTGTCCGACTGCGGCGATTTCCTGCATTGTATGCGGAGTACTCCGGCGGTCTTAGAAGGGGGCTCGGAGCAGTCCAGGGGGGCGATAACCACTCCATCCACAGCTCCGAACAAGTGCTCTTAAACCATGCTCGCGTCTTAATCATCCATTCATACACGCATCATGATGGCATTGAAAACAGAGGCTCTCCGCGCGCTACGAAGGTTTGCCTCGTGCGACGTAAGTGACCTTGCCGACTTTGACAGGAACCGTTGCTAACCTCCGGGGCCGGTGGATAGATTGGCGATGCCCTCGTCCGACTTGGAGTTCCCAATGGTGGTTACCTCCCGGGCTTGAAGATGTTCTCTCCTGGGGTGATGTGCACCAAGAGTCGGATTTTCGGGCCGGCCTACACGGTGCGCATGGTTCGGGATTCCGACAAGGCCTCGCCGAGTCCCCCGAAACACTTTGCCGACGCGATTCCAAAAGACAGTGTTGTCTTTGTTTCACAGCCTAAAGGACTAGTCAGTCCATGCTGGGGCGGATTGATGAGCACAAGGGCGAAGAAGTTGGGTGCCGCCGGGGTTGTGATTGACGGCCGATTTCGCGATCTCGCGGAGCATCAGGAGCTAGGGGTTGGACTATTTGCGCGAGATATCAGCATACTAGGCTCGAGCACCTTCACGCGATCGTCCGAATTGAACGTACCCGTCACGTACACCAGCACCGAAGGTGGAGAGGCGGTTGTGATCCAGCCGGGCGACTACATTGTGGGAGATGCCGATGGGGTTGTCGCGGTGCCAGTGGGCAAGGTGGAAGGATGCGTGGATTTATGCCAGAGCAGATACGATATAGATGAGGAGACTCGGAAGTGTCTTGAGAACGGCGATGAGATGGGGCCTACCATCAAGAAGCTGAGGAAGTGAGAAGGTGGTGTTGTTGTACAAGTAGTTGAGGCCTCAGGCAGGTAATAACAGACTAGTCCAAATACAGTAACCGTGTGAGAGCATCACATGACCTGGCACCCACCTCCTTCCCTTTCGGTCTTCGGAGCGCTCCGGGCTTCACCCTTCAGCATCACTCTCTCATGTATCGGCCATCGCGACTGGCGCTCTGCTCATCATGAGATCTGCCGATGACCAGGTCACTCCACATAAAAAAGTGCGCCTTGCATGTCGACGATGCAGGACAAAGCGAATCAAGTGTGATGGGGGCATCCCTGCCTGCTCAAATTGCGCAAAGGCTGCTGTCTCCTGTGTCGATGTCGACGGTCGCAATAATGACCGTTCCATCCCTCGCGAGTAAGCTTACTTTCACCTGGTTGCTTCTCGTTGACGTCCTGTTGACCATACCAGTTATGCTGCGCGATGCCGCTCTCGCATCCAGTGGTTAGAACAGCAAATCAAGATTCTCGATGCTGATTTCGACCTGACACAGGGTCCGCAGCTGGACACCAGCGGCTCTGAGGTCAACCATGATATAACCATAGAAGCTGCTCACCAATACACGCCTGAACAGACGGTTGAGCCACCGTCATCACGGAAACGACCACATGCTGCACTCGAAAACTCCGACTCCTATGCAGTTTCCGATCCTGCACCGGCTGCTGAGGCCCGTTCGGTTGCTGTTGACCTGGGAATGCTGTCCCTTCACTCAGACTCCCGCCAAAAGCATTACCTAGGCTCTTCGTCTGGCCTTTTCTTTACCAACCTGATCGGTGCCCACAGCGATGCTCTAGCGAGTCCAGCCTCGACATCGACAGGACCGGTAAAAAGTCGACGCAAACGCTCTCACCCGTCCTTAGATTCGTTCTACTTGCTGTATAAAAAACTCTCAGCGGATCTTCCTTCCCCCGAAGAGGCCACGACATTGTTCAATGTTTACCTACAGGGAATCCACATCGATCACCCATTTATTCACCCAATATCACTACTCGAGGCTTATAGCGCTCTTAGCTTTTGCGCGGGACAAAGTCTGGAACAATCTGCCAACGTGGACGCGAATGGCTGGCCAGACGAGATGGCTCCATTTCCCTATAATGGGCGCTATGATAAAGTGGCCGACAAGGATGTTACGCCCATCTCCATTTTTACGGCTGTCCTGCATGTATTTATGGTGTTCTCCCTTGCAGCTACGGTTCTCACTCGAAATAAAAATTTTGACTTCTCACCGACTCGTTTTTATAAAATTGCAGTCAGCTCCGCGCCAGAATGTTTGTCTAGCATATCCCTTTCGGGACTACAAAGCATTCTCCTCTTTACAGTTCAGGGAATGACTGCTCCTACGAATCTCAACATTTGGACTTTGGTGCACGTGGCCATGTCCCATTGCATTGATTTAGGCTTACACCGCGAGCCCAGGGGTGTCTCCGATGGGACACCTATTTCGCTTGCGATGCGGCGTTTTATCTTTTATACCGTTTACAACTTGGACAGATCAATCTCAACCATCCAAGGTCGACCACTCGGCATACGCGACGAAACCTTTGATCTCCGAATTCCAAGATCGGCCGATATCCCCGTTGAGCATATTCCGATTGCGAATGGCCCGAGCGGGCTACGCCCACGTATCCCGCACGATATGACATTACCCGTTTATCGTTTCTTATTGGACCCTTATATTTCAGAAATTAAAATGTTATTTTATCATCTCCCGAGCCAGGAGGGTGTATTCCACTGGCCGGCGGACCATTCGGCGGAGCAGGAACGTATCAAGGCTTCGCTTGACAGCTGGCTCGCCGAAGCCAAACTCGCTTGGGAATCCAACAAGGACCAGCAAGAGCCGGACGAGTTAGCAAAGTCCCACCTCAAACAGCTCAGGCTGGAAGCTCTCTATCATGGTACGGTAACGCTTCTGTACCAACCATCGCAGGCATTCCCGTCCCCCACACAATCTGCCCTTCTCCAATGCTATCAGTCCTCCAGTGAGCGTATCCATATCTACAACCATCTAAACAATGAGGAGGGTCTCTATTACAACTGGCGGAACATCCATGGCATATTCTCGGCTGGAGCCACCATAGTGTACTGCCTTTGGGCATCGCGGGATATACAACTAGTTATTCCTTTTGCAGACGCATTGCGCGATCTCCGAGTCTGCTCAAATCTTTTGAGTATCGGAGGACAATGGTGGCCTTCGGTGCGCAATGGGAAAGAGAACTTCGACCGGATTGTCGATCTGACGATCAAGCAACTGAGTCGTTTGCGTGCCACCAACGCCTCCGCTGAGACTCAACGGGCAACTCATCGGAGCCGGATCAGTGGTGATAGACAACCAACTGACCCCTTCCTGAATAACGGGGCGGGGCCGCTTTCTAACGACGCATTCCCTGGGGTCGATAGCCCCGGACACCAAACTGCTCATCTCTTGGCAGCGCAGTCATTCCCCTACGACATGCAACATCCTGACGAGGCTGCAACCACCCCAGTAGACTCTGTTATGGAGAATTTTTTCGCAGAATTCCTCCACGGGGACTGGGGCTGGGATCCATTCTCGGTCTGCCTAGACACTTCAATTCTCTGAATCTTGACGTGCCTACACAATAAGGAAGCAAATTAGCGTCTCGCGATAGTCGTGTCTGGATGTCGGCCCCGAAGGGCCAAGCCTGCGACAGTCGCGGCAGCAAACATTCCGACGAACCCCTCAAATCGCTCAAATGATCAAATCTGGTTGCCTGAGGCTTGAGTACTCCACTATAAGACACCCCTAACTGTGGGGCAATTGTGCAACAGCCCTGTTGATTGGGTCAGTGCACCCCCAATCTCGACTAGTGAGTTAAGCCATTGATGGTTTACGCCATCAGCCCTCCATGGGGATGACTTTCGCAGCCTGGCTCGTCTCCGACTTTACACCGTATATCCAGTCTTCTCAACTGGTAAAGTGATCACACTCCTACGGTAGATGTATTTGTTTAGTGTAACCAAACCTAGGGGCTTTTGCATACCCTAAGTTGAACTAAATATATATATTCCTGACATGATCTACACAACATTTCCTCCCGTGTTTTACTCCCGTAAAGACCAAGTCCATTGAATGACACTTTCATAGATAGTGAAGCTTATGGCTCCAGATATCTGGGAATGCACATTAATATAAAATCCCATGGGGAGGGTGAATTGGGAAACGTACACTCAGTCGAGCTAAACGAGGAGTTGTGCCACGCCATAGAACAGCAATGCCTTCGCGGGATACGATGGATCGCAAGCAGTCGAAAGTCCCCGAGTACCTCTGCCGACCACCAAGAGCTTGAAGCCGGGTCTTGATAGTGTCAAAAGGCATAGTGGCATAAACGGTGACAACACCGGCGAGTGCCCCAGCAATGACAGTGGTTCCAGCGACGGGTCTATCCGGTCCCGTCAGTGCACGATGTCCAAGGAAGAAGTTATAGCTCGTGAAGCGCACCATGGCATTGGCGGACTGTTTCAGCGTAACCGGGACTACTCCCCGGTAGAGGCCCGAGATGCCCTCAGTCGAGAGCACAGACCGGATTGCATGCGTGGCCGATGTGTATCGCTTTGCTCCGGCCTGGTCGTCGATGATTTTGGTCTTGAGCGTCTCGCCCGGAGTCACCACCAGGACGCTCTCCGCGGCCCCTGCGACCATCCCGGCGAGCATGTTGCCCCATGCTGTCGTTTTGCCGGAGGGGTCCGTCGGGACGAACTGTCGTGCTGTGTCGAATGCGAAGAAACGTACCCCGGACTTGCCCGCGTTGGAGACGCAGAAGGCTGCGCTTCCGGTATACATGTGTCCTGGTCCATGTTGTCGGATGGTCCTGACGAGCAGCCTGCCGGGTGAAATGGGCTTCCCGGTCTCTGTAGCCTGTAGCTGCTGTCTGGTCTTGAGATACTCTGTCGGGTACTATGAGAGTCAATGTTGGTGCCTCAGTGGCGCAGCGAGAACGTACAGTGAGAAGGCTCTCGAGGCCGCCAGCAGCCCCGCCGGCGAGAATTGACTGCCAGGGAGACGGGCTTCGGTTTTGAGCCATGATTATATTTAATGATCTCGGCTACACTTCTTCTAGACATTGTATGCATATATAGCGGGAGGCTTGTATACAAGGTCGGTCCCCGGAGTGCTCCGAGCCTCTAAGAGAGAGCGTCTCGGATTAGCCCGGCGGGCACCAGGAACCGGAATAAGCTGACCACGACGGCCAAGGGGTGATCATGCTTATTATTATTATCTGATGCAAGTTGTCCAACAGCTGGAATGGGCTGATCAACATACCACACACTCCTGGCCAGTAAAATGGAGGTCGCTACTGAACTGTTCCCTAACGGCGCGTGGGATGTGCACCACCACATTTTCGACCGTATGTCTTCTCCCACAATGCAGGCAGTTCATTAGTGATTATGTTCTTCATTCATGATACTGACTCTTCTTGTAGCTGCGCGATTCGCATACTCCCCCAATCGCCACCTGACGCCCCCTCCGGCAACTATCGACCAGTTCGTCGCATTCAAGAAAACACTCGGCATCACCAAATCAGTCCTCACCCACGGTCTTTCGTATGGCTCTGACTGCTCGTCACTTCGAGGATTCGTGACCGAGCTGGGCACGAACGACACCAAGGCGATCGGAGTAATTGACCCCCAAACAGTAACTGGAGAGGAATTGCAAGACATGCGGCGCGCTGGCATCTGCGGCATCCGCGTGAATCTGTATCAGTATAGAGCAATGCACGACGTGGAATTGCAAATGGATGCATTGCGCGCCCACGCGAGTGCGATTCGTGTCCACTGCCCTGACTGGAGCATGGCCTTTACCCATACCCATCCTGAGTTCTGGGTGGAGTTGAAGCCGTTCCTTGAGAGGGAAATTATTCCCATTGGGATCCGAATAGTCACGGATCACTTTGCTCTGCTGAAAGGTGCCAGTATGCTGTCCGCACAGGGCGAGGTCGTCGAGCAGCCTGGGTTCCGGGAGATCATTGGGCTTATGAGATCTGGACATCTCTACGTCAAGATTAGCGCTCCGTATCGAGTCAGTAACCAGGCCCCGGCATACGAGGACCTGAAGCCCCTTGTCCGGGCGTTCTTTGATGCAAACCCGCGGCAGATTGTTTGGGGGAGTGACTGGTAAGCACCCGATTACTGCAGAGTACCTTAAAAGAGACACTTAATTGACCAGTTAGGCCGCATACACCGCACATGAAGGTCCGCACGCCGGAGGAGGCTCTAACGGAGACTCCGTACCTGAATATTGACGACCTGGCCTGGTTGCGGAGCCTTCGTTCATGGCTGTCGAACGAGGAGTGGAATGCTCTCATGGTGGATAATCCAGCGGCCTTATACAATCAAGAGAATTAGAGACTTTTTTCTAGAATAAGCATACATATTGCATCGAGGGTAATTGAAATGGTGGAGCTTTTGTCTATTCTATTGAAGTCTATATCTATGTTAATGGCCAGCCCGCTCCCCAGTAACTCGTTCAACCGCATCTTTGGCCCTGCTCACAGTCAGTATCGAATGAAATAAAATCATAGAGAGACATACATATCACCCAGCGCAACCATGCAAACCGTCTGCCAGATCCCCAGTCCAATCCGCGGCGTTGCTCCCCGATATAACCCCCGTATGCCATTCTCCTTGTATATGTACTTTGCAGCGCTGGCGATAGTCATATTGGACGGTCGAGACGGATCCTTCTTCATACTCTGCAGTTCAACCCTGATCACCTCAACCGGCTGGTTCCACGCCGATAATCCACCTCCAATAGACGACGCAAGGACCTTCTCAACAGCACTCAGTTTATGTCCATCTTCTTTCCCTGCCCCCCGCCGTATCACGTCCTCCGCCAGCCGCGAGAATCCAAAGCGAGAACCCCAGTTTGTGACTTGTCGGATGGCGACAGCGTGTACGCCCTTGTTGATCCCACGGAGACCCTCGGTGCGGTAGATGTTGCGGAACATCTCGAGCGTGCTGGGGGGCTTTGTTCCCTCCGACGCGAGCTTGGACCGGGTGATCTCTGCTGTCTTCATGCAGGTGCAGAAGCCCACGGTGGCGTATGCCTGCGCGACACCCCCGACCATCCCGCCACCGATTCCGGCGAGAACGTCTGCGGCGCCGAGGCGTTTGATGTGGTATTCGGCTTCGGAGGCGACGAAGAGGAGCACGGCGCCTTTTGAGGAGGCTTCGATCCATGCCCAGGGGATTAGGCCTTGGTAGACTGCGAGGTGTTAGTGTTGTTTGAGTAGCAGAGGGGTACGTACAGCCTGAGAGACCGCCTCTTGCCCAGACGCGGCGCATGGCAGCTGGGACGGAGTCTTTGCGGTGGGCGGCCATGGTGGTTTTGATGACTTCGAGGGGCTGCAATCTTAGTATGAACTATGGAGGTAATGGACAGCGCATACCTGGCCGAGGGAGGTAACCCTGGATGAAGTCAGTAGGAAAGGTCAGGCATTGTGCTGTCTACGTACTCGAACATGTTCAGCGACGCGCCGACTGTATAGTTAGTAAGGCGTCACCAACAAGAGGAGTTGAGGCTCACGTAGAAGGTTGCTGAGAGTGACATCTTTCTTCTTGATCTCCTTGGCCGACATCTTGCAGTATATCGATACAGTACAGTCTACACTACGCACTAATCATTAATCATTGGGAATGGCTGTATATAGACGGCGGAATCGCCGATTATCGGATGAAGCCTGTTCAAAGCTCCCAGACTCGGATCTTTCCGACAAAATATCGCACAATCAAGGCCTTTAATTTCCCTAATGCTGCTTACAAGCTCCGCTTTGTCTCCAGAGCGATGCAATGGTACGTTCCCAATTCCTAATTACTGCGCTGTTCGGAGTGTGCCCGAGTCCACTGCGTACCCTAACCTCCAAGCCCAGACAGCTCCATAATATTAGAGGCGTTGGTATATCCTAAAGTCGCTACAATGAATTAGACCCCGTCCCCAATCCACTTCCATAATACTTTCAGCAGCTGGTCGCGGTGAACTGGCTTGTCGATGCAGTCGTTCATTCCCTTGGCCATGTACGTCTCCGCGTCGCCTTTCAATGTATTCCCCGTGATTGCAATAATGGGAATCTGCAGACCCATCTCACGGATTTGAGCCGTCGCCGTTAGACCATCCATGACCGGCATGGAGACGTCCATTAGCACGGCGTCGTAGGATAGTGGCTTCTGCTTGACCAGGCGCACTGCCTCGGCGCCATTCCACGCCCCGTCGACTCGTTCGAACCCGATACTGCGCAGCAGTTTCAGCATCACCGTGTGATTGACAATGTTGTCTTCCACGAGCAGGACGTGCTTGCGCGGCGCGAGGGTCCGGATTTCGGTCGCCATGTCTGGCTGTATGGGCGTTACGGAGGCGCTGGCTCGCTTTGGCGTCGACGATGGCAGTGTGATGGATCCGCCGCCCATTTGAGCGGTAAACCAGAAGATGCTACCATGGTCTGGGTTGGGTGCGTATCCGACTGTCCCCTGCATGAGCTCTGCTAGGCTCTTGCAGATGGAAAGGCCCAGACCGGTGCCTTGGTACTTGCGTCTGGTGGAATTGGCGAAGCGCGTGAAGGGTGTGAAAAGCGTGTTGATTGCACTATCAGGAACGCCTATTCCGGTGTCTATTACTTCTGTTTTTACGGTAGAAAAGGCCGGCTCTTGGTCGTCCAACGAGCAGGATATCGATACGCGGATGGAGCCCTTTTCGGTGAACTTGACTGCGTTGCACACTAGGTTCTGCAGGACCTGCCTGTACCTGAGGGGATCTCCTCGCAATCTCTTAGGGAAATCAGGAGGGATAGAGGTGGTCAATTCTACGCCCTCGTTGAGCGATGGTCGACAGTTTCGCACGACGGCGCCAACAACATCCCTCACGTCGACCATGTCAGCGTGCAGCGAGAACGAGCCAGACGACAGTTTCGAGTAGTCCAGCACATCATTGACGATCTGAAGCAGTAGCGACATTGAATCCTGAATGATGGTGGCATGCTCCGCCTGTTGCGGCGACAGCCCTGTATCAGCCAGCATGGTCATGGCAATCTGCATCCCATTCATCGGCGTGCGAATCTCATGGCTGATATTCGCCAGAAAGTCCGTCTTCAACAGCGACGACTCCTCGAACGCCGTGATCATACGCGCCTCAGCCTCCTTGCGCTCCGTGAGGTCGCGAGTGACTTTGGCAAAGCCGACATGCTGCCCGAACTGGAAGATCGGGGTGATGAGCACGTTGGCCCAGAATCTGGAGCCATCGCGTCGATATCGCCAGCCCTCGTCTTCGATGCGGCCGTCGCGCATGCACACGTCGAGCGCCTTGGCTGGCTTGCCGCTTGCTCTGTCCTCTGGGCTGTAGAAGATGGAGAAGTGCTTGCCGATCACCTCCTCTGCTGTGTATCCCTTGAGGACTTCGGCGCCTGCATTCCAGGTGGCGATGCGCCCGTGCGGATCGAGCATGAAGATCGCATAGTCCTTGACTGTGTCGACGAGGATCTTGTACTTCTCGTTCATGTATCCATGCTGGTTGTTCACGGCCTCTTCCGTGAGTTTCTGGGCCTCCAACACGACATACAGCAGCGTTGCCCCGTCAAATATGGGGGTCACCCTGAGATTATGAGCGATCTTATTATTCACAAGGATGTGCTCGATCAGCTGGGTCTCTCGAGTCGCACAGGCCGCGCGTAATGCGCCGTAGAGGGTGGGAATGCTGGGAACGGGAATCGCCTCTGGATCGAGGTCTCCAACGGTCGCATGGAGTAGGGAATCGCGCGGCTCGCCGGAGATGGCTAAATGACTGTCGGAGACCTCGACGATGGACATGGACGGATCGAGGACGAGGGTTGGGACGGGCGTGTAGCGGAAGATGCGACTCAGCGAGAGAGAGGGAGGGCTCGAGTGCGCAGGCGCAGGGCCATTCGTCGCGATCATGACATTAGAACCAGGTGAGCAGGCATCTTGATGAGAATCAACTGGCTGATTATGTTGTTGCTTCTGGTCGTGGTCTTGTAGAGAGAGCGCGGATATCTGTCCGTGCAGCATCATGGTTCCATACTGGCTGAGCAGAGGTTGAAAGGAGAATCAAATCGTCGAGGCACCATGATCTGTTCTCGACCTCAGTGACAAACTGACAATGCAAGGAATCCATGGATGAGGGACGTGGCGTGGACACTGCGGAGTGGCGGAAAGAACATCCAGAGCTGGTTATTGGGCCAGCATTCATATCTGGAGTCAGCAGTTAGAGACCATTGGAATAGACAGTGGTAGACCAATTAGATCTTCTCCTGGTCAAACTGGACCTCCAGGGCCAATCATGTGGATATAAAGCTGTTGCTGAATGGATGGTGAATACCAGGTACTATGCATAACCAAGATGCATTCACATCCGTGACATTGGCTATCACACTGCATCTGCAACCATGGTATTGTAGCACGGGATAGCTCATAAGAATTTATCTGTCATAAGAATTATCTGGTGCTAAGTTGAAAGGCATCGGGTATCGGAGTGCGGAGGCGATTCGGGACAGGACTCGAAGGAAAGGATAACTTCGAGATAGCTCAATTCTGCAGCAGAACCTCGGTATGACTTTGGACTACAGCTAACTAACAGCTACCTAGTAACTACCGGAGACAAGCCAGCTTCGTATCGGACACGGTGGGACCGGACGAGCCCCGAAGCTGTCGGAGAAATCCCGTCGCATACACAAGCCAGCCAAAGACAACCACCATTTAAAGACACCAACCCCAGGAACATCTAAGACATTATACAGTCATCTAAGTCCTCTTCGATATCTATCATACACAATGGGATCCGTCGCCCCCCAAGACACCGTCGCCGTGAACGCGCCCTTCCGGACACGCGTCATCAACGACCAGATCTGCCCCGTCATGTCCATCAAGTTCTGGACCGGAAACGAAGTCGCGATGATGGCGCGCATGGCCGGATTCGAAGCTGTGTTTATCGACATGGAGCACTCGGCCCTCAACTTCCAGACTATCGCCCAGCTCATCCTCGCGTGTCTCTCTGCGGGCGTGTCGCCGATTGTCCGCTCGCCGTCCAAGTCGCACTGGCATATTAGCCGCATTCTCGACGCTGGCGCTGCGGCGGTTGTGGTGCCTCATGTTGACTCTGTGGAGGAGGTGAAGGAGCTGGTGAAGCATGCGAAATACCCGCCCCTGGGGACGCGCGGGTCTGCGAATAACCAGCCCATCCTGAATTTCCAGAATCTGCCGACGAAGGTGCAGAATGAAGTCTTGAACCGCGAGACGATGCTGATTCCTATGGTTGAGACGCCTGTGGCGGTCGAACTGGCTGAGCAGTATCTGGCTGTTGACGGCGTGGATGGTATCCTGATCGGGTCGAATGATCTGTGCACCGATCTGGGCATTCCAGGGCAGTACGACAGCCCGCTGTATCAAAATTCCGTGGAGAAGATTGTGCTCGCTGGGAAGAAGGCTGGGAAGCCGATTGGCATCGGGGGTATTGGAGGCAGGCTGGATCTGCTGGAGAGGTGGTTCGCGCTGGGGGCAACATGGTCGCTCAGCGGTGCAGATGGCGCGATTCTACAGGCTGGGATGAAGAAGATTACGCAAAATTACTCAGAAATCAGTGAACGGGTTGAGAAGGCGAGGGCTCAGAAATAGTATTATATGCAGTATTATAGAACCTGTCTGTCATTCATTTCTTGTTATAATGGGAACGTCCCATCGTCCCAGACTGGAATGCCGTGTGGATTTCCGTATGCGTACTCCCCAAGCCCAGCTTCCATATTCCATACAGTGTCGTCCCAGAAGAGCGTGCCAAAGGACAGCAGCTCCTCTGGCATGGGTGGTTGGCTGCCAATCGAGTCGTCCGTGCCTGCAGCGAGGCTGTTCGGAGTCGGCAGCGGCCACTCACCGAGCACGCCAGAAAGGAGCTGCGTATGAGACATGCCGTCCTCTACTGGGTTATGATTGGAATGGAGGGCATATGAATGCACATTGGCAGATGTCAGGCCACTCCATCGCCCGTTCTGCCGGAGTTTGTGCGATATATGCCGGTACAACGCCTCGTAGACAGCGACATACTGAGATGCATCTGGTAGATCGTCTCCCAGCTCTTTCAGCCCTTGCTCACACTGTGCAAGGGCGTCCATTGCTTGTTCGACTGTGCCAGGATCCGGGTCGGGTGTCACAGACAGGTAGAACAAAACAGAGAGCCCGGCGGTGAATAGAGTCTGGAAATAGCTTCGCGTGTAGGTCATTTGCTGGCTTCCATACAGACGACAATATACAGTAATGACCTTGGTCGCGTTCTGCAGGCAGAGCGAAAGAAGGTCGCGAGGGGGGATATTGCCACGCTTGGGAACCAAGTCCATGGCCTTCCGCACCAGAATCAGTCGCTCACGCATCCATCGCAGGTCAAACCAATCCTGCGTTTCGTACAGACACCGGGGACTCTCGAAGACGGGATTCGAGCGTCGCCAGGTGTCCAGCTCGTCCAGGAGCCGGTACAGATTTGCGTATATGCGTCCGGTGGCTGTGACAGATGGAGCACCGCCTGACGGGCCTTTGGACTGGAACAGACCGTGAATCTTGGATGTGATCTGGCGATGACGCACAGAGGTAAAGAACACTGTCAATTCGGAATGCCCTGACCGGACTTGGGGAGAGACCTGAAAGAGGTCGAGGTCTGAGATCGTGCCCTCAGCGGCCTCCAGTTCCTCGTCGTTGGCATCAACAGGCAACAAGACGCGTATATCTCGATCTGCGATAGCCAACGGCCGATCGAGAGTAATGGAGCTGTATCGGTCAATCACATAGCATTCCCAGAACACCCTCCGCTCCAGCTGCTCCTGGAGAAGCCCTTTGCGGGTCGTGGGTGGCTTGTGCAGGCCCTGCTCGATGCAGAGACGAATGCACAGCTGGGTCAGCTCCCAGATGGAGGTGCCAATGTGATGATAGATGCCAAACCGACCGACCAGCAGCAGGTCCTGGATCGACTGGATGCCGCGCGACAGGAAGTCGGACTTGAAGTGCTGCATGGCTGACAGGAAGTACCCGTACGGATGCCACTGGTGAGAGCCCCGGCGATAGGACTGTATGGATCCAGTGGCGAGCAGCATGAAGGCACGAAAGAGATCGTGCGATGCGGACTGTGATGCCTCTTTGCCAGAGAGAAAGACGCGCTGGTAGACGTCCTCGATCTCTCGACGGAGCAGGAACGGATTCAGCACATGGCCCCCATTAATACTACTTTGTTAATGGATGATCTAGAAGCCTTGAATGGATACATACTACTTGTCGAATATAACCCGCGCATCCTCTGCAGAGGGCAGGCCATTCGGGGTGACTGCGGCCTCAGCCAGGCGCGCAGACCGCGACAGATTCTGCAATATCGTGGGATTATGCGCTCTCCAGCCAGGATCAGAAAACAGCGGTCGCATAAAACTGAATAGTTAGCATTGATGCATATTCAAGACCGTAAACCGTAACCGTACCTCAGTCCCGCTCCTTCGGTGAAGTTGGGCGAGCTGTATGTCGAGCGCGTACTGTTCCTCCTCTTCCTGCTGTCACCATCTCCAGCCCCGTCACCAGGCAGTTCGTCGATGACATTCTGCAGGTTGCTCTTGAGCGACCGTACTTTCTGCTCGAGTTCGGCAATGTACCTACAGAAGTGAGAAGATGCCTTAATGGAGAGTGACGGCGAAACTACCCTCTAGACACCGGCTGGTGGCCATCAAGACCAAGCGTAATGCATTCAGCTCCGCTGCGCACGCAAGGCGCACATTTCGGTCGATTATTGTCGCACTGGATTGTCAGTCCGATGCAGCTCTGGGGCAGAGAGAAGACCGACCTTGGCCTTTTTCGTGTAGCAGGCATGGCACGCAGGGAGGCGCGGAAACCGGGAATCCACAGTCATAATCAAGCTCTGTGATACCTGTCGGACATGCATGCAATGACTCCTGGTCCTGATGCCTGCAATGGAGAGAATCCGGGGCTGATCTGGAGATGAAGCAAAGACTGCGGGGGACGGAGGGTCGGAAATTCCCCGTCGCTTAATGACTGAATGTAACGACTGAGTCATTCATGTGGGGATTGGAATTAAATTATTAAACACTCCAAAAATGAATTATGCTTCAAATTCTTTGCTGTTTTACAGTGTCTTAGTTTGGTTGTAGCTGACCTTCTATTTTCAATATACAGCTGGCCGTCTTCAATATACAGTGTATCCCATTAGATATAGAGAATACTGTACTACTGCCAATATATATAACTGGCATATAAAGCAATAAGTTCGACAGATAATCTATATTCTATGTAATATACCTAAACCCAGCCACCACAGCACGCCGCTCATCCTCATCCAGACCTGCCAACGCAGCCGTATCAGTGCTATCAATCTCCGCGCTGAGACGCTCAAAGCGACGGTTGGCACGGCGAAGACGATACCGCAGCGTCAAGATACTAGACAGACCCAGGACCTGAAAGGCCAGAATGCACCCCCAGGAGACCCGGAACGTGGGCCCGTACTTGTCCAGCCAGAAGTAGTTCGCATACAGCGAGGCCAGATTCGCGCACGTATTGGCGATTCCGATGGCTGCTGCTCTCTTGACTGGGGGGTGGGTGATTGTTGATGAGAGCCAGGCGTAGGTTGTTGAGTAGACGCCAAAGGTCCCAGCAGCGACCAAGAAGGTGAACGCGTACCGTGCCCATTGGAGCCATTGGGGAATTGCGACTAGGAGCACTACGCCTACGATGGCAATAACCTGGGAGAAACCTGCCTGCGGAGAACGCATCTGCATCCGATCTGCAGACCAGGCGAACCCCAGGGCCCAGAAGAAGGCGAACAGATAGGGCGGTGATGTCAACAACAAGACGATGGTGTTGTTCTCGAAGCCAATCTCCTGGATGAGGGTTGGAAAGAAGTGCGAGTATGAAATGGACGCGGTCGTCGCCATCTGCAGACAGGCCAGCAGCCAGACTCGATAGTCGCGCAGTGCTCGCCCAATGCCGCGCACCATGGGCACCTTTTCCTCGTCTAGGAGATCGGGGCTGCCTGCGTCGACGGCGAGACGGGCTTGCGCGATCACCCTCTCGGCCTCGCTGAGCCACTTGGTGGTTCCTGGGAAGTCTGGAAGGACAATCATGGCTAGCAGTCCAAGAAGAATGGTCGCGATGCCCTCGAGAATAAACAGCCACCGCCAGGCTGCCAGGTTGCCTACCCCGGCCATTCCAGAGAGAATTCCTGCCGAAATCAGGCCAGCAAAGGCGTTGGACAGGAGCAGCCCACAAATCAGCAGGGCCATGCGCACACCCAGCTCGCGCTTTGTATACCAGGCGCTGAGATAGAAGATGGCCCCGGGGAAGAAGGGCGCCTCGACGATACCAAGCACGAACCTCAGCACCAGCAGACCGGCTGGGCTGGTGACAGCTGAGGTGCAACCGCTAACGATTGCCCAGATAATGATACAGCATGGCTGCGACGTTAGCAAAGCCGGACAAGAGAAGAGGAATGCATACCAAATACAACGAGGGCCGCAGTTTCGTCATTAACAAGGCAGACGGGAGCTGCATGACAATATACCCAGCTGAGAAAATGGAGATGGCCGTCTGATATTGAGCACCCTTTACTCCGGTGTCCTCCTGTAGACCGTACAGACGCGCTTGCGTGATGGAGTTGCGGTCGAGGTAGTTGAACAGGTAGATGGTCACAATTAGAGGCAGGATGCGGGTGTCTATCTTGCGTCGTAGTTGAGATTCTGTTGTCCGGATGAACTCCTCGTCGTAGGAATTATACACTGCCATGACAGAGGATCCATTCTGGCCGTTTGATTCTTCGATCCAGGCATCCTTGTCCAGGTCTGCTTTGGTGTCTTCAGGAAAGGCAGCAGAGGGAGCCATTATAAAACGATATTGCAGTACACTGCAAGGCCCGACATAGCAGACGGTCTTTATATCAAGGGAACTTTATAGCACAGAAATGCACAGAAATGCACAGACAAAAACCCCAGACAGCCCCAGACCTTCTCCAACTCAACCGTCTCCATCGGAAATCGTCCGGCCCAATGGGTCCACTCGCGGGATATGCCTCGGCGCCTTGTCGTCTCTTGACTATCTCTTAGCAGGCGATAGCTGCTAGGCAAAGATCCTAGGCAAAGATCGTCTTGGGGTTCTCTTCCATCATGAATCTCCATTGGTCTGCTGTTAGCCAGCTTCGCAGCAGTTGCAGCTCTTCCGCCACCTCGGCTGGGCCCCGGAGAGGAGGTAGCTCGCGACCTCCAGGAGTACTGTCGCAATGGGGCCAGTCGCTTCCCCAGAGTAGGGCTCTGGGCTCTGTCTGGGCGAATGCTTCAATGATGGGCTGCATGGCGTGGATGTTGTCGGGGCTTCGTCGGTACAGTGCAGAGACCTTGACGCTTGCCCTCTTCGCGCGGAGGAGTTCCAGAAACGATGCGAACTCAGCGCTCCCCGCGTCAGCTGGAGTGGCATATCCATTGTGGTCCGCAATCAGGTGCAGGTTAGCTAGGGTTGGGTCTGTAAGCAGCCTCTCTTTCAAGGCTGCCCATGTGCGCAGTGGCAACTGCGCGGACGCTGTCCAGCCCAAGGTCCCAACGGCGTAGGAGCGAGACAATGATCGCAGGAGTGTGTACATGGCATTGCAGTCGTCACCTGGACCGCTGTGAAAGCCGTGAATACGGATTGACCGTACACCCAGCCTGTGTAGAGAATCCAGCGTAGCCGTGTCCGGCTCGACCCAGGGCTCTTGGATCGCAATGGTGCCCCGGATGACGACGTCACGATGGTGCTTTTGACAATGCGATAGAGTTGCTACCAAGCAAGAGTGTCCATCCTCGACTGAAGCCTGCACAACCATGAGATGGCGGACTGGACTGACCTGCAGGAAAGATTCCAGAAGGGCCGGGGGTGGAGTGTACACGCGACCTGGTCTGTATGGGTACCGGTCAGGATCCCAGACGTGAATATGGCAGTCCCAAGCGCTGGCAGACAAATCATTAGACGACATTGTGAATGATAATCGCTGAGATGTGGTGCATGGAGGGATGTGCTGATATCAAGCAGACAGAGACAGCGGAAGACTTCCGATGGAGAATGCGACCGGAAATCCCCCGGATGCCTACAAAGACGACGCCACGCCTGCTCAGTAACAGACTAGAATGCAGACGGACACTCCGCCAGAGATGGCTGCCAGCACTCCGACGCAAAAAGACCGTCCGACTCCGATGTCCGCCAGCTCAACCCCGTCCAAGCGCGCCCAGGCCTGCGAGCGCTGCTGGAAGCGAAAGCAGAAGGTTTACCCCCCGTTCCCCAGTACCGTATCGTATCCACTGTGAATGCGAGGCTAATTGAAGCAGTGCGACCGGGTGATTCCCACCTGCTCGGCCTGTATCGAGGCCAGCGCCCGCTGCAGTCCGCGACAGATCCGCGTTGAGTCCGCTGAGGACAACAGCGGCTTGTCGCATGCTGCCCTGCCGGGCTATGTTGAATCGCTGAAGCAGCGGATCCACGTCCTAGAGTCGCTGCCCCAGCGAAAGCGACGGCGCGTGGCTGGGGAAGACACTGTGGATGATGCGACGCCCTCTGTGCTCCCCGACAGCCATGGAGGCCTGGATAGCTCGGTGCAGGCTGCCATGGGCGAAATTGGGTTCCTTTCGCGCAGTGCGATGGCCGAGCCTCGCGACGGTGCAAGCGGATTTCCTCGACAGCTTGAATTGAGCGAGATGCTGCAGGCAATGCTGAGCTTGAGCGGTAGCAGTCCATCGCAGTCTCGCAGCACCGACGACGAGGCATCGCAGTGGAACTTCCTCGCATTTTCAGACCCATTGCAGGCTCTCAGTCAGGACAGCATGGCGCCGTTCCTGGATCGCTTTCTGCAGCAGATCGGTATGTTTTACCTGCACTTCGACAGAAAAGAGCTGGAGGAGCAGTACGAAGCATTTTTCGCTGAACGGAATGGGCCTCCTGGTGATGCAGTCGACTCTGCGCGAAGCCATCGCGATTTCAGTGTCTATCTTGCACTCGCCATTGGCATGCTGTTGTCTCCCCAGTCTGGCCGAGTTGACCTGATGGCTCAGGGTCTGCACTCGGCGGCCGTCAAGCTGCTGCCCCGGATCCTGCAGTCCGGAAACTATCTCAGTCTGGTTCATTGTCTGCTACTACTTATAGTATACTCCATGCTGAGCCCGAATGGAGGGTCCTCGTGGCATCTCCTTGGATTGGCGATGAAGAGATCGATCGCCTTTGGGCTGCATAAAGACCAGGAGGGCGATTCTCCTCTGCCGGTCGAGATAATCACCAAGAGGATGTATCTCTTCTGGACTCTATATATGCTTGATCGCACACTGTGCACCACCATGGACCGGCCATTTGGCATTCAAGATGACGATATTTCACTATCATTTCCACGCCAGCTATCCAACGACGATGACAAGGACGCCTTTGAACTGCATCTACTGATGCACGCGAAGCTCACCTCCAGCATCCGCGACAGCGACGAGCGATGCCCGGTATTCCACTATAGAAATATCTGCTTCTGGCGAGAGGTTCCCAGGGAGCTGCGCTCATTCCTGGCCTCGAACGAGGTCGCAAGGAACCATATCCACCGACTTTCCTGTCGCGCATTGATCCAGGTCCTGCCATTGTACATTACGAAAGGCCATGTCCATAGCGACGCCATCCCCGGTTCACACCAGTTAGGAATTGAGCACGATGTACGGAGTAGCTGCGAGCAAATGATCGAGCACATGTATCGTAGTCTAGACCATGCGTCGTCGATCACTGCGTTCATGGATGGCTACGATGTTTTTGCGGCTGGAGTGGCCATTATTTGTATTGGGAGTCTTTCTCCATCGGCACATACTCTGACAGACGCCGGCGTAGTTAACAAGTGCGTTGCTATCCTCACAGCCCTGGGAGAACGCTTCTCTGGCGTCAAGATCTTCCGGAGGGTCTTGCTGGCGGTTTCGGACATGGCCCTGGGGAGGTCGGACGACATCTCGGTGTGTATTGCATCACCACAACCAGATTCCAAGCTGACTTGAGTAGCTATCGCAGGGTCTTCCCCCCGAAATCCCACATGGGATTCGCCTGCTGATCCAGGACTTCCTTCGGAAGTGGTCCGGGCCCAGTCCGACGATTTGACACGCCTTTGGACTGGAGCTGGGGCATGTCCGACGAGGATCGGAGTAGCTGGCAGATATATATGAATGACTCGAAGGCGCCGGTTTTCTGTCCGCCTGTATCGATATTTGCAACTCATAAAAATGGCACCTGGCATCAGCTACTCCCCCGAAACGACATCCCAACCCCCCCTGTCGTCCGACAAGCGCACGGTCTACTTGCTGGACAATCTCCACCCCGACGCTGTCGAGCACGCAAGGACTCTCTGGAACGTCGTAGTTCCAGGCGACAAGGAGTTAAACAACTGGAGGGAGAATGCGTCGGCTGTAGTCATCCGGGGGTCCTATATCACGGCAGACGACATCGCCCGCTCTCCCAACCTCATCGCGATCGGCAAGCATGGCGTCGGTATTGACAAGATTGACCAGGCTGCCTGCGCAAAGCGGGGGATCAAGATCTTGAATACGCCCGGTGCAAATGCCAGAGACGTGGCTGAACTGGTGGTCGCACTCAGCATGACCGTCGCCCGAACTATTCGATCCATCACTACACGACAGATGACAGCGCCGGTTCCCAAGGAGACGTGCACGGGGCTGACACTTCACAAGAAAACGGTCGGTGTTATTGGGATGGGCAACATTGGACGCACTGTTGCAGAGATCTTCCACCGAGGGTTCGATGCAGAGTTGATTGCCTACGATGTTTATATGCCAGAAGGCGCATGGCCTCAGCTACCGCATCGCAGGGCACAGAGTATCCAGGAGGCTATCGAGCAGGCCGATATAATTACTCTGCATGTTCCATTGACTGACGAGACCCGGAATCTCCTCTCGTACACCGAACTGCGACAGATGAAGCCCGACGCCATCCTTATCAACGCTGCCCGGGGAGGCATCGTCAACGAGGAAGACCTGACGCGCGTTCTGTCCGAGGGTCATCTCTGGGGAGCTGGACTGGACTGTCACGAGCAGGAGCCTCCTTCAGTCGAGAAGTATGGAAAGCTGTGGGAGAACCTCAACGTCGTCAGCACGCCGCATATCGGGGCTGCCACAAACACAGCGCAGAGGGCCTGTTCAATGGCAGCGGTGGACAATCTGAATCGTTATCTGTCTAGTATTGAGAAGAATTAAGAATTAAACCAATAGAATATTCATACATTTACAGTCTTGATGTCTGGTTTGTCTTCCTACTCTTTATCCAGTCCATCCCCGCGCAGTGCCATTTAACATACTGGACATTCCCCTTCAAGCTGTCCGTGATAAACAGAGTCCGACCGTCTTCACCCCCAAAGCAGCAGTTTGTGAGATTCTTTCCTCCCTCCGGCGCAGTGACTATTCTCGCCTTGGGCACCCCCTCTGCATCTACGACGAACACAGAGCCAAGGCTGGGGTGGCAGATCAAGACGTTTCCCTCCTCGTCAACCTTGAGCCCATCGGGACCTGCGTTTCCGAACGACTGGAAGAACAGTCCGACTTTTGTAGTTGATCCATTGGCGTGCAATGGTAGACGCCAGACAGCATTTGCGCGGGTCATGGCCACGTACAGGAATCTCTCGTCCGGCGAAAGCGCGAGACCATTGGGAGAGACCCCGTTGGATACAAGACAGTCCAGCTTTCCAGTTGAAGATAGTCTGTAAACACATCCAGTTGGATCCGTCAGCCCTGTTTGACCCTGGTCGGTGAAGTAGAGGTCGCCATTCGAAGCCACGATCAGGTCATTAGGGCCCTTGAATCTCTCTAGATTGCGGCGAGTAAGGAGCGGTGACGTCTTCCCAGAAACAGGGTCAAACTTGAGAATTCCCTATATTTACAATTAGATTAGGATTAGTACATCAGGACAATGGGCCATAGGTTTGAAGTGTACCTGCTTGTAGTCTGCCACAGCCAAACAACAGTCCGGCAGCAGGGCGAGTCCATTCGGCTCTCCGTCATACCTCACACTCTCTGTAACCTGTTTCTCCGCGTCCAGTCGCAGGATTCGCCCATAAGGAACGTCCACGAGGTACAGAGCTCCATCTGGGGTGCAGATCGGGCCCTCCAGGAAGATGTCCGATGCGGGCCCTGCGAAGCCACCACGCCACTCGGTCGGCTGACCTGTGCAGCGCAGCGAGTCAGGAATGTGGAGATAGACCTCCGCCTGGATTGTCGGGGGTGCCGGATAGAAGTTCATGGTGGACGAAGATATCCTAGGTGCTTGTGCTGGGTCTGTCGCAAGACGCGCTACTAATACTTCTCCCCCGGGCGGATTATTTCCGACCACTCTGGGTCATCGGACATTGGCGTCTCCAACACCATTGCGGAGGCTGGGGCCGTATTATAGTGTGGAGTAGTGCATTCTGTCTGTAAGTGTCTTAAGGGAGTCGAAAGATGTATCCCAGGTCTGGGTATCTTTGACTGCTCTTCTACCCTCGATGTTGGTTACTGGGCCGCATATCATGGGACTAATCGCAGATACACGGAAAGCTTTGCGCGAGACACCCAAAGGCATCTTCAATGCCTACGTCTTTAGTGTGACATGGATCTTTGCCTTGGCTGGCGTGGCCAAGGGCTTCGACGAAGGTAAGCCGGTTTGATACAGACAGACCCTCCCGTGCTAATAGGACGAACCAGGAAACATCGCGTCTATCGTCGTTCAGTCACACTTCAAGAAGCAATTCGGGATTGACCAACAATCAGAGGATGAATACGCCGACACGAAAGGATGGATCGTATCGATTGCCACTGCTGGTGCTGTGTTTGGCTGTCTTGGTGTAAGTACTTGAACATTCCACGCTGAGACTACGAGACTAATACCAGAGGTAGGTTCTTCCACTCAATGACCGACTCGGCCGACGCTGGTCCCTGCGATTAGGGACACTGGTATACATCGCCGGTGTGCTGGGACAAGGGCTATGCGACGGAGACCTAGGAGGGCTGTATGCATCGAGAGTCATTACAGGCATGGGGATCGGGGTGACAACGATAGTGCCGCCTGTTTACATCTCTGAGATTGCACCCAAGGCCATACGAGGTCTGTTGACGCTTCAGTATGCTGCCTGCCAGCAGTTAGGGGTCGTCCTGGGCTTCTTCATCAACTACGGCGTCACCCGGAAATACGCTGGGACCAACACTCAATGGATGCTCCCAACGCTCCTCCAGCTGCTGCCCGCCGCCCTCTGGGGACTCGGGACATTCATCTGCCCTGAGTCACCTCGATGGCTGCTCTCCGTTGGCCGACGAGAAGAAAGTGCCGCCGCGTTGTCCAAGCTGCGCCATCTGCCTATCGAGCATCCGGTCGTGGCTGGCGAGCTGGCTGGCATGGATGCTCAACTCCTGCACGAGCATGAGTCCGTTGCTTCTGCGTCTCAGTGGCAGCTCCTCAAGGAGACTCTTGTCCCCGTTGAGAACCGTCGCCGCTTCTTTCTCCTGTTCATGGCTACGTTGTTCAGCCAGTGGTCCGGGGCCAACGCAATCACCCAGTACAGCCCGACCATCTTTGGATATCTGGGTATTGTCGGGGACGAGGCCACCTTCCTGGCGACGGGAATCTATGGTGTCGTCAAGTTCGTCAGTACCCTGGCATTTGCCGTGGTTATCGTGGACTTTGTCGGTCGCCGACGGTCACTCTTAACAGGAATCATCCTGCAGATTCTCACTCTCGCCTTTGTCGGCGCCTATCTGGGAGCCACCAAGGACATGTCTACAGATGATATCAAGGCCTCGCTCAATGCAGAACGAGCATCGACTGCTGCGATCGTGGCTATCTACCTGCACGCCGTCGCCTGGAGTATCGGCTGGTTCAGTATCCCATATCTGATCGGCCCAGAGATCTTTCCCACGCGCATTCGGTCCTTGAACATGTCCATCTCGATGGCGCTGCATTGGGCATTCTATTTTGGATGCTCGAGGGCAATGCCTAGCTTACTCTCCGCGACTCATAGATGGGGCGCGTTCCTGTTCTTTGGAATTATCTGTCTAGTAGGGCTGGTTTATGTTTGCGTCGCTATGCCAGTAAGATACATTAATGTACACTTTTTGCTCAAGGCCATTGCTAACAGGCTCAACAGGATACCACCGGCAGATCTCTCGAGGCCCTTGACAAGTTGTTTGAGAGGCCTTGGTATACTATGTACCAGGTCGCATATGCCAGCAAAGATGATCTGCAAATGGAGGCCCCTGGGAAGGGCTTGGTAGGCAGGAAGGAGGATGGAAGGGCCGAGCACCTGGAGTCTGCATAGTCCTGATATCATCTGGTTATGGAGACGATGGGATCGTCAACGGAACAATGGCCGTGACTGACTATTTAATCCGACGCAGCTGAATCCGCACATTGTCGCCCCTGGGCTGTACATGGCGGGCTGATTCGCATTGTATAATATTAAGGTGGAGCATTAGATATGACTGATATATGAGATTGGCCCAAACTAGCAACTCGCAGTACATTGGACGTCGTAAGACCACGGGTAGCGAATGACTCGTGTCTTAATTAAGATCCAGTTTATTGAGGAGATCATTGTGCCTCGTGAAGATCGAGGACTAGTGATGTGCACTGGGTCCACAACCCTAAGAACAGCCATCGTCACAGAGAGTCCCGGAGAGACCGCTGATGACTCGTCACACGCAAAGCAAAGACGCAGGCACCGTTATCCCATTCTAGAACGCTGAAGAACGCGGCGATGGCTTGTCACACGCAAAGCGATATCCAAAGCACATTCTCCCCTTTCGACTGTTCCTGGGAAGACGGTGGAGACTGTCGCAGATTGTAGCCACATACTATTGAGCCCTGCCAATAATTGCATCCACCACAGCCCTGGAGGAAAACCGCGTCGATGGGTGGTCTATATGACCGCGCTTAAATCGGTCGAGATACTTGACATTCGAGGCCAGCTCATCAGCAGAGAGTATTTATTCAGTGGTTTGAATCCTTTGTTTGTATGCGCTGTCAACATCGCAATGTCTCTGCCGATTTCCTCCTACTCCCTCACACCTCTGGACCATTTGCTCGTCCCGTCATATCGCAGTCCCGTATCGACCTTCGACCTTAAAGGCAAAGACAGAGATGCAGCGCTGAGTCGGCTTGAAGTTGCCACGGCCCGGCTGGTGTCCCATCTGCCGTTCCTGGGAGCCTCCGTTGCGCCATATGCAGACCCTGATGGCAGAGTCAATACATTTGGAGTCTACAATGCAACCGACGATACAATTCCATTCTATGAGCTTCAGGAGCATGCACAATTCACACCCCTCCTCATTGACGGCGATCTCAACCCCGAGTTGATGCCCAGCGTAGGGCACTTGCAGCCGTCCGATCCATGCCCCGTCATGCGTCTTAAAGCCAACGTCGTGGGCGATATGCTCTATCTCGTCCACTGCTTTTATCACAGGGCCATGGATGGTATGAGCCTCTCAATAGTAACCAAGGTCCTTGCCCAGCTGTGCTGCGACCCCGATACCCCCGCGAAGGATCTTGCGACAAGTGCTGCAGAGCAGGAAGACATGCGCACCCACCTCGCTGAGCTTGGGGTATCCTCAGAGCCCCAGTCCCTTCGCTGGGAGCCAAAGCCATCGTACCACCCACTTTCCAACACGACGGAATACCGGAATATACCTGTCAACCGTCAGTACCTGATGCGCGCGGAGCGGGTCCGGCAGATTCAGCAGGCGTGCCAGGTGATACTGCAGGAACATGTGCTGAACAAGGGGAAGAAGGTTCATCTTTCCACAGGCCTGATCATGGGCGCGGTGTTTGGAATCTGCAGTCACCGCGCACGAAGGGCTGCAGGGCTCGGGGAGTTGTATGGGTCGAGATTCCACGCCTTCTTCAATATTCGCAGCCTGCTTGGTTTGCCGTCAACGTACATTGGCAATGCGCTTGTTATGATCGGCTGTTCTTTGGATGCACAGATTCTCCCTTCAATTGAGGCCCATCTCACGCATTTTGCCTCCGGGCTGGCAGCTAGCGATGTGCAGCGGGTTTGCAACGTTGCCCTGGCCCTCTTGCAGGAGATTCAGGCGTATACTCCGGATCATGTCGCGGGGATGATGGGAACGCTGAATACATTGGAGGACTGGTCATCGGCTGCACCTCCGTGTGACGCACTCCGTTTCTCGGACATGCACAAGATGGAAATCTACTATGACTTCGGGCCTCTGGGGGTGACGCAGGATTTCGCATTGGCTGAGCACAAGGTCGCAGGGGCCAGCTGGGTACTCCCCGACAGGCCTCAGCAGAGGGGGAGCAAGGGTCCAGGATACTATGATTTACAGGTCGGTCTGGAGAGGGCCGCAATGGAGGAATTGGAAAAGGACCAGCTGTTCCAGTGGGTAACTGGCACCGGTCCCAGCAAGAGCAAGCTATAGTCATCATTCCCTGCCTTGAGTGATGGAGATATTCTGCCTAAACCCTTTATTTTAGACAAAATGATATAACCAAACATATGCAACTCCATCCACTTCTTAAACACGACTACTCCATCGACAATATCCGGCCTAAATCACGTACTAATAAAGTCCTTAGGCACCACCATCATAGTCAGGGATTGGTACATACCGGTATGAAGAGATAGGGCACCAGGCGCTCATACTCCGTCCATGCTTCGCCATATCCCTTCCTGCACTTGGCCACATCCCGCATGGTCCGATGGGCAATCATAATCACAAAAGGCACAGAGTAAAACCAGGCGAAGGGACTGTCAAATCCAGTATTAAGTCCCCAGGTAATGGCAAAGAAAGCGTCGCAGGCGTAATGAGTCTTGCGAGCGTAGCCATACGATCCATTGGCCAAGGTCTTCTCGCAATAGCCAGTGCTAATCGTTCGCAGGTTGTGGATCTCTTGCCAGGGAACTGAGAAAGAGATTACAAAAGTGCTTTCCAAAGTCCCTCCACGTTTGGCCATCGTGGGTAATACGTAGTGCCAATCCAGATATAGTACATGGAGAGGGAGAACCCAACCATTAGGGCAAGACAGCCCACGGAGCCTCTAAATCCCACCTTTCTAGAGACTTTCACTCGATGATCATGGATGTCGGTGCACAGATTCCGCTTCTCTTCGAAGTCTCTGAGTGGCTTTGCACGCCGGAGACCTGTGTTGTCTGGGGGGACTTCCATCGCGAGGTTGCTTTGCCTGTGGACAGTGATAGCCTAACAATAAGGAGCTTGGGATAAATATTGGAAGAGGTGTTCCGTTTACAATAATTTTGTCTGCTCGAGGGAAAGAGAATGGCGGTATAGGCTGAAGGATGCAAGGGGGCTACATGAGAATCTCACGCCCTTCGTTGGCCAACGTATATGCATGGAGAACCAAGGAAATGAATAGAAGAGCAATTCTCATGCTCTATGCTTCTACTCTCTGCAGTATGGAATGCCAAGTCCGTGGACGATAGATGCAGATACAACTGGTGTTTGGCGGGCATATACAGGCAAAGACACTGGCACTCTGGTACATCAGCCTCTGTCTGTCGAGGATACGTTTAGTGTAGTCTAGTCAAAGTCCAGGCAGGGCATGCAAGGAACTCCGGTGGGCATTATAGGAGACTGTCAGTCTCGCAGACAACGCAGCCAACTCATGAATCCGCCAAGGCCCCAACCCCGTTCAGCCCTGTGTGGATAGACTGTCGACCCACGGTAATCGCTGCCTAAAAATATTCAATCTTCGATCGAACACGAATTAGCCAACTGAAGCAAGCGCCAAGGTAGTTTATGTGATGAAACTGGCGCCCAGACACGCGGCTGAACAGGGCTGAGCCAGGCATGCTGTAACAGTTACAGCTGGGAGGCCTGAGAGCAACAGTCCTATAAATGCTGCAAATATTCGACAGTTCTACGCTATATCTCCACATAGCTTCAATCACTTCAATCAGCTAGTCATACAGATGCCATCATCTCAGCCCAACCGCCAGAGGGCTTTTACCAAACGGTCCCGCACTGGATGTCGAACATGTCGGTAAGTTGAAGCTATTCACAGGTTGATCGGCGTCTCTGCTCACTTTGTCAGCGTTCGGCATGTCAAGTGCGACGAGGCCCCTGGGGGATGTCGTAACTGCAAGGCCAACGGATGGACCTGCGGAGGATACGAACAAAATCGACTGCCTCGTCGCGCTCAGATATACTTATCAACATCGTCATTGACACGATCTGCTCCTCCGGCAACCGGGTTCTGCTGGGCGATGACTGCCGACGAGAAACGATGCGTCTCGTTCTTCCTCCATCATACCATTTCGAGTCTCACGAGCTACTACGACTCGTCGCTGTGGAATAAGCTGGTGGTCCAAATGTGCTGTGAAGACTCTGCTGTTTTCCACGCCGTCGTCGCCCTAAGTGCCGTCAATCAGGACCTTGAGAGGCAGGGCTTGCCAACATCAGGCGTTGTTGCTACTAGCTCATGGCGTCGATACGCATTGGAACAATCCATGCGATCGTTTTCGCTACTTAGCAAACGGCGGACAGCTCATGACCCTCAACTACGCCAAGTTGTGTTGGTCTGCTGCCTCTTGTTCGTAATACTGGAGTTGGCCTGCGGTCAGTTCGACGAAGCCAGCACACACCTGCAAAGCGGCCTTGCTATTTTCAAGGAGATGAAGGTCCAACGCAAGATAGTTGGTGTGTCCGGAGGTCCTGTTGAGAACAGTCTTCTCGAGGCCTTTCTGCAGCTCGAGTCCCAGGCCACGTTCTTTGGCGCCGTGCAGCCGCCTCTTTATATCGACCACCAGCTCGTCCATGAGCAGCGATATGAGGCATATTTATATGAATTTCGCAGTCTCGAAGATGTCCAGCAAGCGTTCAACCCCCTTGCCAACAACACCTACCCCTTTTTAGAGCAGTGCTCTGGCAAATCCGAGGCCGAAGTTGCAGCCAACTACGGACTCCTGCAAGCTAAACAACAGCGACTCTTGTCGTGCCTCCATAAATTTGGCTCGAATCTGACGCAATACCTCCAGAGCTTCTACCATCGACTGACACAGAAGGAGCAGCGGGGTGCGGGCATAATCCAACTGTTTCACCAGGCAGCAGTGCTAATGGTCAAGACATGTCTGTATCAAAGGAACCGCCCCACGCCAGCGTCCGTTATTGCCGAATATGAAGACCTGCTGTCCAAGGCATTGGCAATCATCGGCAAGTTCCCAGAGCGACCATTTATGACGGTCGACAGCAGCATAAACCCGACACTGTACGCCATAGCCGCACGGTGTCCCGACTATTCACTTCGTTTGCGGGCAATCGATGCCCTTCGAAGATGGCCACACTCTGAGGGATATCTGCATTCGATCGTCATTGCTAACTTTGTTGTCGAAAATATGAAGCTCGGACTGCGCGAGATATGGCAGAAGGTACAGTCCACCGACTCTGCTCTCCCTCCACATGTGTCCTTTGAAAGGCGCGAGAAAGGCCACCCGATTGCACATATTCGCGATATTAGTGGCAATTACCACTGGATCCTCCCTCTTGAACCCGACCAAAACGTAGCTGAGGCGCTGCTGTCCATTCGGTCTGTTCGAGATTGGGCCTGCATTCGCGCATCTGGCCTTCTTTCTCCCAAATCAACTGCACATGGTCAACCCCCTTTAACCTCCCGTTGAATGGCTCAAGCAAGGTTAGCCCTCTTTGCCTCGTCTTCAATCACGTCTTGAGCAAGGCTATTGCAGCTGTCTTAAGAATTGTTGCCCCTGCCAAGGACTGTTATCGCCATCTCTGGCCAGTTGTTGGATGGGACGCGAGAGCCTGCAGATGAATACGAGCAAACCCTGCAATCCTTCAATAATCCCCACCTAATACTCGTATTCCTCGAGGCCTTTGGGCAGTTTCTGTGATGCAGTTCAAGGGGCTGATCCTGGATTTTCTTTCCCAATCTTCCATCTTCAAGCCCGAGGGCCATGTCGATATCCAGCTCCTGCGCACCAGTGTTAATCAATGGCCTCCAGTCTCTTCCTGGCGCTTGCGGTGCTGCTACTACTGAAAGTAGCTGCGATTGAATTTATCGACCCTCCTGATGGCTATGAATTCACGGTTGGTGAGCCGACGACAATCAAATGGAAGCCGGTTGCTTCAAACGGAACGGTGACTCTGGAGTTTATGTGGGGAGCAGCCATTGCCTCTGACGATGGCGATGTTATATCATGTGCGTCTGATCCCTTTCTATCAGTTGTAATGCGCTGAATCTCACCTTTGACTGCGTCTAGCCGAAATCCCGGATTCAGGACGGTTTACGTGGACTCCGCCGGACGATGTCGAGGATTTCGATAACTACACTATCTGTATATACCCGGATCAGCCGCCTCAGAATTTCGACTGTCTCCCTGTCTTCTCGATTGATGGAGCAGGCAATTCTACCTCCGAGGCTTCCTCTTCGGCCACCCCCTCAAGCTCTCCTACCAGCACGCCCGATCCAACACCCAGCGATGATTCAGATCCTACTGAGACGAATGACGGTCTTCCAACAGCCGCCAAGGCTGGTATCGGTATTGGCATCGGAGTCGGCGTTGTTGTGGTGGTGGTCTTTGGCTTTTGCTGGATGAGGCGTCGGAAACAGACCGCGCCTGGAGATCAGTCCATTCCCCTTGCCTCGCATCCTAATCCAAGTATGACCAAGAATGCGCATGGATCGACAATGGAGCTGCATTCCAAGGGGTCACGCCCAGATACAAATGAATTGGCGGGTCAAAGTGTTGGTGAGCTCCATGGTATGCAGCAGTATCCGAACGAGCTCTCAGGAGCCGGGCTGCGAGAGTTGGACGGTGATATGAGGCGCGCACATGCGAGACCTCCAATCGAGCTTCCAGCTATGGAACGAAGGTTTGTATAGTCATTGTTTAGTTTTGGCTGATTGATACTGGGAGTCCGGTCACATTGCAAACTGATTTTCTCAATATAATTCATGTTCAGATCATATTAGTGTATGCCATGCATCTCAGCTTAGCCCTCATATCCAATTCAGTATTCCATATTACATGGTGGTGCATAATTCATACGAGTAGGTCGGCACTCCGATGCAGCCATCTCGTACCCTATGCCCTTGACTTCTCTATCAAGTAACTAATAACCTATGTCCTTCACTTCTCTATCAAGTAATATATCTCCATTCAGACACGTTTCCACTGACTGCCTCAGCTTCATCCAGCTGCTTGTTCTTCCTAATGCACCACCAACGGGCTGCAAGACAACACATGGCCGACAATGCACACCCGGCAATGATGATTCCGCCACCAGTCTGATATCGCGGCTCCTGGGATCGAAGGAAGAAGTACGGCGTGAACCAGTGCGAGACGGAAGAGACACAGTTGGCTATAGCAACCAACGCAGCTCTCTTTGTTCTGGGCCGAGGGACGACTGTGGTTTCCCAAGATATTTGTATCTGGGTTATGGTTAGCTGCGGTCTATGTTCAGTGATAATAATAACAAGGGACCTTACATTCAGCCCTACAAAGGGTCCAGTGCAGAGCAGGATCAGACTGAAATACCGGGCTCCCATGTTCAGGGTTGAGATCATGAGGACTGAGCCGACCAGGGCGACCAGGATAGGTACTATGATATGCCAACAATGCTCGCCGAATCGCCCTGATGACCAGGATATAGCGAGAGTAGCGAAATACGCAATAACATATGGCGGAGCCTGCACAAGGTATGTCACCACTTCGCTGAAACCAAGCGTCTCGACAATCTTTGCACTCATTAGCATGTTATCCTGGGTCAAGTACGCGAGCTCATCATACCGATGGAAAGAAGTCCTTGAAAGACTGGGCAATGATCAATGAAAAGTGAATCGCCGCGAACAGCCATGTAAACGGATCTTTGGCTGCCATTATCACTCCACCCCAATAGCCTCCTTCTCCCTCTCCTCCTTCGAGAATCCCACCGGCAGAGACAGCCTGTCGGTATTGTGCCATCGCCTCCTCTTCTTCAGAGAACCATCTCCTGCTGGTGTTGTCCGGGAAGTTGGGCAGGAAGCGAAAGCCGAGCAGAGCAACGATGATACTCACGATGCCTTCAAGCAGGATGAACCACTGCCAGGCATGGAGCTTTGCGATGCCATCCATGTTTGTGAGGATCGCCGCGGCGAGAAGGCCCGAGAAAACATTAGAAATGATATTCCCTGCGTGCCAAATCCCCATACGGAGAGGTGACTCCTTCTTTGTATACCACGACGACGTGAGGAGAGAGACTGCCGGGACAAAAGGGCCCTCTGTGAGCCCAACCAAGAACCGGCAGAGACAGAAGCCCCAGCCTGTTGTGAGTGCAGGCATGCAGATCGTCACTGCAGACCACGCCAGCATAATCGAGGGCATCAGGACGCTCGGTTTTCCCTTGGCGATGATAACATTAGCCGGCACTTGCGAGATAATGTAGCCGACATAAAACAGAGATATGCCAGCAGACCAAGTGGTGTCTGACATCTGCAGGTCATCCTGCATGCCGGCAAGACGGGCATTCGAGACGTTAATACGGTCAAGGTAGCTGGATGAGAAACATGTAAGTACACGACTGGGAGTCAAGGATTGTCTATTTCCCTACCTCATCAGGAGCATCATCGTGACGCAGGGAAGGAAATACCAGTCCAGTTTGTGAAGGACTGCTTTGTTCAATTGTTCCAACTCCTCTGGCGACTTGTCCTGTAGGATTGGGAAATGTACCAGCAGCCGGTCTGCCTCTGATACATCCTCCAGAGCTTCAAGTGCTGCCTTGGGCTCTTCATCGTTGAAGGTTGCTTTGTTATCTGTAGCAGGCATCTTCCTGGATAGCTGGCTGCGATGTGTGAAGAGCACTTCCGCTTTTCGCGCGGGTCAAGGATTCCCTTTTATAGACCGTGCTGAATGATAGCTCTTGGAGCTTCTCCGTGCCCAGCCCCGGCTTTTACTCCAGATCAACGTGGTCCAAGGGTCTGCTTCCCCAGAATATGCATATTGCGGACTGGGTACATGGCATGACATCTATGGATGATCACACGTGTCCGATTTCGCCACTCAGCAGTGCAGAGAGCAACCCCGAACTCCAGAGGAAGAACGGGAAATCTCCGCATCCCCAGAATATCTGCTGGGTTGGGACGCAGTCGGTGAAGCCATCGTCGTGTAACCCCGCCTTGGGGTCCGACTTGGCAGGTTGCTTGTCGGAAAAGCTCCGTATACACGATGAATGGCTGAACAAAGCTCGCATAACATCTCGGTAGTTACTGGTGGCGTTCTATGGCAGATTTCCCGTGATGGCGCAGCTGTCTGTGCTACATTCTCGACAGACGCTCTGGTTTTGGGGGGGTTGGGACGGCTGGTGATATGTGATGGTCTGGTCACTGGTTACGCGAATCGCTGCTGCTGTTTATTATGACTGGCAGCAGCAAGTTTCCAAATTGGGAATCTACTCTGTCAAGGGAGTGCTTGACGCGCAAACACGCGTTGCATGGGGTATATGCTGGGGAAGAGTACAAGTGCCGGCAGAAGTCTGCAAAAAAAGGGTATCATTCGTGAAGGCAAACAAATTAAACATTGTCATTCTAAATTAAAATTCAATTGGCTTGGCAATTTTAGTAAGCGAATTGTTGGTTTGGAAAGAGAAAAGGTGCACTACAAGGCGCGTACAGGAATATATATCTTTCGGGTCAATATAAACAGTTCTTCCTCGAACCAATTCATGCCACTCAACAAGATTGTATCGTTGATAAATGACTAATTTGAGATTATCTATATCAATAGCAACTATTCAATAGCAAACTTGGTCGAATTTAGGCTTGTGTGAAGGTGAAAGAAAATGGTGGTCGATCGAGGATTCGATCCGGAAGCCTTTCAAAAAATGATCAAAAACAATGCGGTGACCACTGCACTATTCAATATCATATCCTCAGTTAACTACCTATTGGCATAATGAGTATTAGCTGGTTAAGCCAACATGTATTGCATGCATCAAATGATTGATCGGAGAAAAGATGAAATAATAAATATAACATATTATGTACAGTGTTATCCCATAAGACATACAGAGTATTTACTCTCGGAGCTGTTCAGCTCCAGGTGTGGATAACAATAGGCAGCGCATCAGAAAAACTGCCGGAAATGCGATCGCGGTGCATTAGGGTAACACTAATGAATGCTCCTAAATAAAACCATCAGCAACACGAATCCCTCCTCGTCCAGATCTCGAATCGCCTTCAGTCGTCTGTTTTCAATTATGGCTCACGCACTGGTCTTTGGCGCCTCCGGAATCACCGGCTGGGGTGTCGTCAACGCCTTGCTGAGCGACTATCCATCTGCGGATGCCTTCCAGCGCGTCACTGCCTTGACCAACAGGCCTCTCTCGGTGGAGGACTCGCAATGGCCTGCCTCGAAAAAGCTGTCGGCCATCTCTGGGCTGGATCTCTTGTCGGGCGACCAGGCTTCTTTCGAGGAATCCATGCGCCAGCGCGTTCCCAATATTGAATCCGTCACCCACCTCTATTTCTTCGCATACCTTTTCAACCCTGACCCCGAGAAGGAGATTCAGATCAATGTCGACCTGCTGAGGAGGGCTGTGACTGCAGTAGACAATCTGAGCACCAAGCTGTCTGTGGTCGTTATTCCCACTGGAGTAAAGGTAGAGTTCCCGACGTCCTACAATAGCATAACTGCTAACTGGAATTTATACATAGACTTACGGAGTCCATCTGATAGACAAATTCCCGTTCGGAGACAAGCTGCCCCTGAAAGAGACTCTGCCGCCTATTCCTGAGCCGTTCAAGTCGCAGCTTTTCTACTACCCCCAGATTGACCTGCTGCAACGGCTGTCCGCCGATAAGCCCTGGACGTTCATCGATGTTATTCCTGACATTGTGGTGGGTTTCGTCCCGAATAATAATGCTTACTGCCTGGCGCAATGGCTGGCTCTGTATCTCAGTCTCGTCGCTGAAATCCATGGCAAGGGCACTGAGGTAGCCTTCCCTGGCAATAGCAAGAGCTGGACCATCAAGAGCAACGACAGCAGTCAGGATATTATTGGCCGGTTCACCGTGTATGCCAGTCTACATCCAGAGACTACAGGCGGGCAGAGATACAATGTCGCCGACAACGCCCAATGGTCGACCTGGTCCGCCAAATGGCCCATTATCTGCGAGTACTTTGGTCTGCGAGGTGTGCCGCCGCCTGCCCAAGGGTCTGGACCGAATCCCAGTGCATACGTACAGGAGAACAGCGAGAAATGGTTCGAGATGGAGAAGAAATACGGACTGAAGACCGGCAGGGTGGGAAATGATCGCAGCTTGACTGTTGTGCCCAACTTCCTCATGGGCCAGTTTGACTTTGACCGGGAGATCGATGCCACTAAGATGCACGAGGCATGGGGCGCTGCAAAGGAGGAGATAGACATCCAGGGGGGCTGGCATACGGCCTTTGATCGATTCCGTGCAGCCAGAATTATTCCTTAGCTTGTCTTTCTTGTATTGAAGTATCGCAATCCTCGATCTACTGCTTTTTCTTTTCTTTGTTTCATACTCCAAATCAGAAGCTCAACCAAGCTAGCAAGCTTCCCCGCAATGAATTATTGAACTAGTATACCTAGTGTAGTTCTGGTCGTTCTGGGCAGTCTTGGGCTGGAAATCGATACCCGGACTGCCTGTCGATATCCCCCTGCAGCACAGCTCTTGGCTGCCCTTTTGGTCACCCAGAGACAGAAAATGATATGCGGTAAAGAATCAGCTATATTTAACTATTCTATATTTATTCTGCAATTTTTAACAATACATAGCAAAAGCAAGAAACCAATGGCGGGCACACTGCGTCAACCCATAGACGTGCCATCGCTGGAGCGATTCATTGCCTCCCATGTACCTGAGATCCAAGGTCCGATAACCCTTAAACAGGTAAGATTGCTCAATGTGATAGGAGAATAACCTGACGTGATCTGTAGTTTGGTTTTGGTCAATCGAACCCGACATACCAGATCACTGCCAGCGATGGAACCAGGTTCGTGATGCGCAAGAAGCCACCAGGCAAACTGCTGTCGAAGAGCGCGCACAAAGTCGAGCGTGAGTATCGCATTCTCAATGCCCTAGCAAAGACAGATATTCCTGTCCCGAAGGTCTATTGCCTTTGCGAGGACGACGGCGTTGTTGGTACCCCGTTCTATATCATGGAGTTCTTGGATGGGCGCATTTTCGAAGAACCGACGTTCCCTGGGATACCTGCCGAGGAGAGGAGAGCTTTGTATGTGTCTATCAGTGATAAATGGATTATACTGACTTGCTCTAGATGGCGTGAAACCATGGTCACCCTGGCTAGATTCCACCGTATTGATCCTGGGGCTGTTGGGCTCGCAGGCTATGGGAAAGCAGGGGGGTTTTACAATCGCCAGCTCGACACATGGAGGAACCTCAACAATGCTCAAGGCGAAGTGCTTGACAAGGAGACGAATGAAGCGGTCGGCCGAGTTCCAGGGACTGAAGACTTGCTTCGATTCTTCTCTGATCCAGATTGCCAGCCCAGAGATCGAGTGAGTCTCATCCACGGGGACTTTAAGATCGACAACATTGTTTACCACAAGACTGAACCAAAAGTCATCGGAATCTTAGAGTAGGTGTGAACCGACCTCTGTATTGGAGACTTAGACAAGCTGACGTGTTCAGTTGGGAGATGTCAACTGTCGGCCATCCTTTTGCTGATATCGCCAACGTTGTGCATCCATGGACCGTCAGTGCGATCTCACCCACCGCTGCTCAAGACCTGTATCTTCCATCTGTTACGAACCATATAGATGGGCTGCCATCCGTGGCCCACTGCCTTGCCTGGTACAGAAGCGAAGCTGGATGGGACCCAGCACCAGAGCTGAAATGGGCAGAAGCCTTCTGTCTCTTCCGATTGAGCATCATCTACCAGGGCATTGCAGCCAGATATGCTGCGAGACAGGCCACGAGTCCTGAAGCGCGCAAGCTTGGTCGAGCAATGTATCCATCTGCTGAGCTGGCAAGACAGCTTATTCGAGATATTAAACTACGGAAAGCAGACAGCGCAAGACTATAGAATAGATAAAATACTATAAATGATTTCATAGAATGCCTAGTAATACCGACTTAAACAGCAGCCTTCACGGGCTCAGTTTGGTTCTCCAGCTGAACGGCAGTTTCGTTCGTCTTCCTTTTCTTGTCGATATCCCGCGTGGTAAGGGCTGTGAGAATGGCCAGGCCACCGAAGACAACTGCAATCTGATAGACCCGCTGATAAGACAATGCATTTGCGTCTTTAACAGCCTCCTGCACGGCGCGAATGGCCTGGTCGGTGATCCCATGTATTTGCTGATACGCAGCATCTGTATTGGTCTCTGCGGCCGCGAGAAGAGCAGATATAGAGCCCTGATACCCGGACTGACTAGCAGCCGAGCGCACTTTATTGCCGATGATGCCACTGTAAGTGTTTGTTTGGATAGCTGTGTAAATGGCTGTGGCAATGGCGCCACCGATCAGCCTGAAGGTGCACAACAGTCCTTGGCTGAGCCCACTGCAATTGGATTTAATGAGATTACATTCCCGGATAAATAAGGGTGAACTTACATGTCAGCCTGAGATTCAAGCCCGAGAGACATCATGCCGAATGCGAGAAACTGCGGTGGTGTCACTGTTGCAGCAACAATGATAATCGTCGCAATGGCCTGCGCCTTGTCATGAACACCCACTGAACCCATTGACCCTATCATGCCAGTCTGGACTACAAGGAATCCGATCATTTGCCATCGCTCGTGGCCGCATTTTGGTACGATAGTGAGGACCATTGTGCCGGCAAGGATTGTTCCAAAGGAGACCATGTTTGCATATACACCCTGCAGTGTGGAGTCGCCGGTTGGGACGTAGAGAAGAGTGGATTGACGGGGCCACAGGCTGTTATGATATTCAGTCACTTCAATCAAGATGGGAAATGGATGCAGGTCTTACATGTTCATGCTGTAGTAGAGCATTCCACCAACGAACGTCACGGCGATGATCGAAGAGAAGCTGTACAACGCCTTTAGCAAGGATTATGAAGTATCAGAGTCAAGAGACGTACTCCCGCCACTTTTTGAACAGCCTGGGAGGTAGAATGGGATATTCCAGGTTGGCATATGTTTCCCAGCATCCCAACAGTACGAAGAGGACCCCGGAGAGAATGATCGAAACTATAACAGCAGCACTTTTCCATGCAAAGTTACGGCCTCCCTGTGTCCAATATTAGCACTCGCTTTCACATCGAGAGAATGACAAGAAACATACCCAGTTCAGACCCAGAAGGAGGAGGATACAAGCAGCCAGGAATAACAAGACACCGACATAATCGAGCGCAGCCACAAGCTGTCTCTTGGTTTTCCCGTCGTCGCGATGCTTCGTTTCAAAGGAAGGCGGTTTATAGAAGAGAAAGAGAGCAATGGCTGTGAAAGCCTCAAAGGCAAACATCCACCAGTAGCAGACTCGCCAGCCCAGTTTGGCATGAGTGATGAAGGCATATCCGATCATCGGGCTGAGCATCGCTGGGAGGTTCGATATTTCCACACATCCTGGAATTGCCGTCAGCAATAGAGAAGGCGAGATGATACGAGAGAGTACCTAGGATGAACAGCCGACGTTCATTTGGCACAATCTCCTGTACACTGGCGAAGATCATCTCGCCAAAGCCACCTCCAATGCCCATCAGGACGCCGGCGCCTATCATCTGGGGGATGGTCTGGCCAGTGGCCCCTACCACTGCGCCGATTGCACCAAAGACTGCACCAGAAATAAGAAACCAGCGGCGTCCGAAGATGTCGGATAGACGGCCACCGATGGTAACGACAACTGCTGCTCCGAGATTCCAGCTGCAGACAACAATCAGAGCGAGCGTCAAAGACAGGGATAGGGCGTACCAGATAGTAATCCACGGATAGTTGGGATCCGGTCCAAGGTCTGCATTGATGCTTGAGAGGATGACGGCGGGCATCAATTGCGTGAAGAGGTAGGAGTTATACAAAAGGCATAGGGACTGTCCGTATCAGCAGATGTCATTCTCAGTTGTTCATTGCAGCAACTTACGACAATGGCCAGGATTGTCTGCGGTGCCAGGCGTGGCTTCTTTTTACTTTCAATCGCCTCCACGACGGCACTGCCTCTAACCTCTTCATCGTGAATCTGGTCGATCTTCTCAGACGACATTGCTCGCGGGGACATGACTGCTATAGCCTCTGCACTTGAGAGTGTTGGTAGTTTATATATTGAGATCAAGGTCTACATTAGTTACGCAGAGCTGTCAGAATCCGGGGATCAATCTAGATCTGACTCCAGGCCAGTGCTTTTCCATGGATAAATACTTCCGAGTCTCTTCCCCAGTTCTTTGTTAGTTCTTTGTTAGATGAGTCTGGGGTAATGTGGGGAATCGTCTTATTCTAGTTTAAGATGGAATCACTATAGTTAAATATCTGAATTCATATTGGAAGAACGGTGTTATCAAGTACAGTACAATAACATCACTAAACTCGCCCTCTGTCCAGGAAACGCTTGGGCAAGTCCACTGTCTTCGCCCGTATATACTCCATGAAATTCTTCCCCAAGGTATCGTAGCTGGAGCACGCGTTATACTCTCCCTGCATGTGGTCCTTGAGCAGGAAATGGACCGTGCGTATATTCGGAATCTCAAACCGGTCGATCGGCTTGCCATTGTACTCCTCTGGGCCCAGCAATTCGATGATCTTATTGACCGTCAGGAAACTGCGGAGCCAGTCCCATTCATCGTCATAACGCACGAAGAATCCGCCGTTGCAGTCGGACGCCTTGTCGCCACTCCGTCCAAGAACGATGTATCCCAGCGGTGCCCGGACTGTCTCGCCAACGGTGGACAAGTCAACCGGGTTTGTGGTCTCATAGCTGGGCTGCTGGCGAGGGTACTCGCGTGTGATCTTGGGAGCGGGAATGTCGATTATCTTCTGATCGTCGTATAGAAAATGCAGGCGCTGCCTGAGTGCAGTCTGTGGCAACAGTGCAGGCCAGTAGCGGTAATATGGCTTGCCCTCGGCCTGTCTCATGTCGTTTCCAAGGGAAGCACCCTATTGTCATCAGCGTCTAGCTTCATCTGCATTCTGGGCATACATACCGGGACACCCTCGAGGAAGGTCACCATCGATCGCCGGAAGAAGCCATCTGGATTCGTCATTCGCAGGAGATCTTTATCGCGAGACTGGGCGAATATGCGGAAGTCCACCGTCGCAAGATCTTGATTGCGCGCGTCGATGGGCGATGAGCCGTTGACATGGAACTTGAGCAACGTGAATTTCTTCAGAATTTCAGGGCCCAGGGATTCGCGGATCTGGTCTTCAGTAAACTTTGCCTTCTCCTCGATGTCCAGCCCAACAAGGTAGACGTGGTACTCGGCCTGGTAGCCTGCTGGTGCGGTAATCCTGCTTCTATTAGCTCGTACTATACGGTGAGGAGTGAGACGAACATACCCAACTTTGGCTGTCGGAGGAGGAGGAAGACCCTTGACGCCCGTAATTCGTACTTGGTCTTCGCCAACCTGCTCCATGCGGATGCCCTCCAGCTGTGCGGTGACATCGGAGTTGTAGTACAGGGGACCTTGGATCTCGTAGACCAGCTGCGAGGTCACAGAGCCAACTGTGATGCAGCCACCGGTATTGGCTTCCTTGGTCAGAAGAGTCTCGCCGGTATGTTCAATATGGGCGATGGGAAAGCCGACGTTGAAATGCTTCTTCGCCCGCAGGAGATCCTTGAACGCCGAGTAGTAGCCACCGCACACATACGAGGCGCATTCAATTAGATGGCCAGCGACGAGAGCACTGGCCAGTTCGTCAAACTGCTCAGGTCCCCATTGATGCCACCATGCTGCTGCTCCAATTGCTGGCGATGCGTCGGCAACACGTCCGCAGATGACGATATCAGCTCCGTCTGTTAGGGCTTTGGCGATCCCAAGACCTCCCAAGTATGCTTGGGCACAGACGGGCTCGAATCCCCATTCCTCAAGTTTCTTGCCGTGAACGAGACTCTCGAACTTTTCACCCTTGCCGACCAAGTCGCTGACTGCGTCTGTCACATCGTCTCCTTCCAGCCAGGCGACTTTCATGGGACAGCCGGCGTCCTCACACTTCTTCTTCACCAGCTCCGCCAGAATCTCAGTATCACTGGCTCCGGCATTGACTGCTAGCTTCACCTTGTTGTTATATAGATGGGGAATGGCGGGTTCGAAGCAGTCAATGAAGTTCTCTGCGAACATGGCAGTCTTCACCCTTTCCTCCAGCGAGAGCGACTTGGCCTCTTGCTTGTTGCGCACTTTGCCGACGCCATGGACGGTCATGGTCATTTCAGACAGCCAGTCCCCAATGATAATATCGCACTCGCCATTCTTGGCTAGCTGGCTGATGGCGCATACTCTGTCGGAGAATCCACCGCTCGCGCCGCCAACACGCACTGGGCCTCTCGTTGTTGCTGCAGGAGACATATTACCTGTGCTATGGTAAGACACCTTGCATTAGGTGAATGTGTGGAGTTATCATTGGAGTATTTAATAGGACTCTGAACTATCGCGAGGACAATGGCGGACATCATTCTCCCAGTCTCCGGGTATTGTTTTCCAGACTTCCACAGAGACTGACCTTTATGGATGCCTACTGTTTGAGATATGGTAAACCGAAGAAAGTGAATATTGACTTTCAATTATGCTAAATTATATTGCTTGTAGTGTTATGAACAAATCCAGCTATTGAATTCCCGCCACCCATTGCACTCCGTCCAGCATCTGAGAAAGAAACTCCTCACGATGCTTGTCAATGTGCTTAGAGGGAAAAGTCCAAGAGTAATGAGGAAACCCAGGATACGCATCGTATGAAACAGGAACGCCATCCCTATCTAAAGCCTCCTTCATCAGGCGTGCGTCGTCTCGCAGCGTATCCAAGCCACACTCGGCAATGTACACCTTCTTCAGCTGCTTGAGATTGGGATGCAGAAGGCACGACGTGTACTTGTCATCGGGTGGGGGGCTGTAGGCCTCAAAGAATGTCTTCATCGCAGCTGCAGAGTTCACAGTGGAATTGGCATTGACGTCGTACGAGGTGTACTTCGCCCTCGATTCCTCAGGGACGGCGTCTCGATGTACCGTAATAGGAACAAGAGAGACTACACCATCGATCTGCTCGCCACGTCCCTGATCGATCATCTTGAGCGCGGCACCAAATGCCAGATTGCCGCCTGCAGAGGCTCCGATAATCACAGCAGACGATGCCTGGAGATTGGCAAGCGCCCAGTCTACTGCTTCCACGCAGTCATCGAGCGCAGTCGGGTATTTGTATTCCGGCGCGAGTCGATACGAGACACTGACCAGCGTCATCTCGTGGTGTTTGCTGATGAGGCGACAGATGGCGTCCTCCTGATCGACGCTGCCCATGGCCCATCCTCCGCCGTGGAAGTAAATGCCCACTGGCTTGTTCGCTGTTGTTCCAGGAGGAGTGTACACCCTCAGCCAGATGTCCCTGACGGTGACGTCCTGGGTGTGCACCGTCTGGTCTGGCTCTAGCAGCGTGTACTTGGTTAACATGGTCTGTATAATTTCTGCCCAGCGATTCTGAATATCACTGAGCGAGCCATCGAGCGCTACAGACTCGCCCAGTTCGTCGAGGAACTGTCTATTGTTAGTGACAGTTCCATATTGGCTTGGACTACTTGCCTTTTGCCACGCTGGTGCACATTCTGGCTTCGTCATACTGGATTTGAGAGAAGATTCTTTGCAAAAGATGAGTATCCTGGTTAATCTGACGGGGCTGTTCATTCATAAACGGGAGTTCGTTCTGCGGTAGAGCACTGCCTACCAATATCCGGATTTCTCTCGTCGCATTCTGAAAACAACGACTTCTTTGATCTGAACTAGACCTTTAGACTTCTTGATAAATCCATCTATTCGAGAAGCCTGCTACGTTTCAAGAGTCGCCATGTCTGGGACCAAACCCGACACTTCTGCGCTGCCGTTCAGCAAATATCCAACATGGGCTGTCGCAAGCCTGCGACCGATCGCCATCGAGAAAATTCAGGCCGTCCACGACTGGGTTGAGACGAAATGCATCCCAGCACAGGGGATCATGAAGGCACAGCTGGCGAAGGACCGGTGGAAGATGCCACCGCTGATGAAGGAGCTGCGGGCTGAGGCGAAGGCGCGCGGGCTCTTCAATTTATTTCTACCAAACCACTTTGCAGAGTCTCCTGGCCTCACGAATCTGGAGTACGCATGTTGCGCAGAGCTCATGGGGAAGGTGTATTGGGCTGCGCAGACGATGAACTGCCATGCGCCAGAGACCGGAAACATCGAGCTGCTCGCCAAATACTGCAATGACCAGCAGAAGGAGCAGTGGCTCAAGCCTATTTTAAGAGGAGACTTTGCCTCTGCCTACTCAATGACCGAACCAGACGTGGCCTCGTCTGATGCGACGAATATCTCGATCAGAATTCGCCGCGAGGGAGACGAGTACGTGATCAACGGCCGCAAGCTGTTTGCAAACGCCAAATGGAACCCCGAGGTCAAGCTGTATATCCTGATGGGATGCACAGATCCGATGAATCCAGACCCCTGGAGGCGCCATTCCATGCTCCTGGTGCCGAGTGATACCCCCGGTCTGCGCATGCGCCAGAATCTGTCTATCATGGGCTACGACTGCGCCCCGGAAGGCCATGGAGAGTACATCTACGAGAATGTCCGGCTACCAGTCTCAAATGTTATCCTCGGCGAAGGGAGAGCCTTTGAGATTGCGCAGGGCCGGCTGGGACCAGGGCGCATCCACCACTGTATGCGATTGATCGGGCAGTGCGAGCTGGCATACGAGTACGCTCTCGTGCGCGCGACAGATAAACGGAAACAGCCTCGAGGGAAGCTCATCGGGCAGTTTGACAGCAATATAGAACGCATTGCGCAGATGCGACTGGAGTTGGATGCATTGCGACTGGTAGTCTTCAATGCAGCGCATACAATGGATGCCTCTGGCAACAAGAGTGGTCGATATGTCATTGCACAGAGCAAGATACTTGTCCCGATTGCAGTGGCCAGAATTATCGACGAATGCATGCAGCTCTACGGGGGACAGGGCCTCACGCAGCACACTCCATTGCCAGAGATGTGGACGTACGCCAGATTTGTGCGTCTGGCGGACGGACCGGATGCTGCCCACCGTCACCAGGTTGGGAGAGACCAGCTGAAGACGGCCGATAGCGTTCTGGCAAGACACGCGCAGTACTTTGAGATTGCGCAGGAGCTGAAGAAGCAGTTTGGACTGGAGGACGAGCTGGCAGACGACTGCACCTGGGAGTATATCAACATTCCGGGCGCCCAGCCCAAGCTCTAGTCTATAAAATATTTACAATCTAAATGGAATAATTATATCCATATATGCACTGGCCAAACAGTCATTAGTACTTGGTGTAAAGCCCGAGGTTATTCAGGCTGGTTAACGTTATCCGGGCTGCGGCATCGCTCGCATAAACGTCTTTTAATATGTACGAACCTGGAGACTCTCAGTCAGATTGAAACAAGTATAATTTCAACCTACACGGTACACCATGGCCTACAGCTCGGTCTTCCCCCCGCTGGAAATTCCCAGGTCGAACATCCTGTCGTATCTCTACCCAGCCAACCAGACAGTGTCCAACCAACCGATATGGATCGATGCCAACGACCCCAACAATTCACTCTCGCCCCGGCAGATGCTCTCTTGGGTAAGGCGACTGGGATATGGGCTGGACCGTCTGGGGGTGGGCAAAGGCGAGGTGGTCATGATATACACGCCAAACCACATCTTCGTGCCGGTCGCATATCAAGGAATCGTGGGTTCAGGGCGCATCTTCAGCGGGGCGAACCCGATATACACGCAGTTTGAGATTGAACATCAGATTAAAGACGCCGGTGTCAAGACGATCCTCGTGCATCCCAGTTTGGTGTCTACGGCGGTTGCTGCTGCATCGCGAGTTGGACTGTCAAAGGAGCGCATCTTCCAGTTCTCAGATCATCCTTGCGCGCCCAAAGAAGGTGTCTTGGACTGGAGAAGTATGATTGGAACTGAGGAAGAGGCAAGCAGCTGGAAATGGGACGAAATGGTGGACTCGTCTGTGTCGACAGCAGCAACGATCAACTATTCCTCTGGCACGACCGGCCTGCCCAAGGGAGTCTGTGTCTCCCATTACAACCTCATCGCAAATGTAGAGCAGACCATCTTCATGCGCGATCGAGAGCTGCCTCATGCACTGGTGCCTGCGAGTCGACCAGAAGAGCGATGGGTTGGGTTTCTGCCCTTGTATCATGCATACGGTAGGGTTCACTCTCTTGAAGAATTGCCAGTATCTAATATAATCTGATGTAGGACAGCTGTACGCCTGCCTGATGGCCCCAAAGCTAGGCTTCCCAGTCTACATCATGCGCAAGTTCGTCTACGAAGAGTTCCTGGACGTGATCCAGCGATATCACATCACGCATCTGCAGGTGGCGCCTCCGATTTTGATCATGCTGGACAAGAGGCCTGAGACTTCGCGGTATGACCTCAGCAGCGTCAAGAATATTCTCTGTGGCGCGGCTCCTCTGTCGTTGGACTTGCAGAACAGGATCCAGAAGCGCTTCCGCACGAACGTCGTGCAGGGCTGGGGAATGACAGAGGTGACATGCGGTGCAATCCATGTCCCTGGCGGTCTCTACGACGAGTCTGGAAGCGTTGGACAGTTGGATCCGAACTGCGAATGCAAGCTGCTGGATGAGGATGGGCGCCCGGTGCCAGCTGGCGAGCCTGGCGAACTGCATGTACGAGGACCCAATGTCTGCCTTGGATACTGGAGGAACGAAGAAGCGACAAAGGCGAGTCTAGACGGCGATGGCTGGCTGAAAACAGGCGATATCATGGTCGTCAAGGATAACTGGTTCTGGGTCGTGGATCGCAAGAAGGAGTTGATCAAGGTCAACGCACTGCAGGTGTCCCCAGCAGAGCTCGAGGCCGTGCTCCTTGCCCACGACAGCATAGCGGACGCTGCAGTAGTTGGTGTAATGCTTGACGGACAGGAATGCCCGCGGGCCTACGTGCAAGCAAAGGACGAGGCGCGTGGAAGACTCTCTGCAGTGCAGATCCAGGAATATATGAAGGACCGTGTCGCAAAGCACAAGCAACTGACTGGGGGAGTCCAGTTTGTCGACGAAGTGCCCAGACTGGCCAGTGGGAAGATCCAGCGAAAGATCTTGAAGGAATGGGCGCGCAAAGATGCTGCTATGAGAGCAAAGTTATAGACAAGTATTCAATGTTTAATGTAGTATGTCTATATCTTTGGTAGCCAACGTAGAACAATGAGCCTGTAACACGAATGAGACCACAGAACAGACACCAGAGACACCTTGGATATTGTTTCCCAGTAGCTGCTAGATTCCCTGCCCAGTCTTGCTATGCTGCTGTTGGCTCTCGCTGTGCTGTCGTTGGCTCATGGAGAAGCTTCTCCGGCTGTCAGGCCACCACGTTGCTCGGCAGGACGCCCTAGAAATTTGATATATGCTTGAAAAGAAGGTTAAGACGCCCTTGATATTAGCTGCCAGTCGCATGGTGTTTCTTTGAATGACGCTCGTCGTCGCTTTTCTACCCTACATACCGTCCCATCGATATCCTCTAAACCGCCAACCTTCCAGCGAGACTAGAAAAGATGACACGATCTAATACCAATGGTACTACTAATGGTACCCAAAACGGTACCGATACCCACGATGAGTTCGCATATCCAGAATCCAACCCGAGCGGCGCATACAGAGTCCTAGATCAATACCACTCGCAGCCGGCCAAGCTGAGGGTCGCCTGCGTTGGCGCCGGCGCCTCTGGTCTCTGTCTGGCGTATAAGATGGGAGCAATGCTTGAACCGAATTCCTGGGAACTGACACTGTTCGACAAGAACCCGCACTTTGGAGGCACCTGGTACGAAAATACATACCCCGGCGTGGCCTGCGATATCCCCTCCCACCTTTACACCTTCTCGTTCGACCCGAATCCGGAGTGGTCGCACTACTTTGCGTATGGTGATGAGATCCAGAGGTACTTTGAAGGCTTTGCCGAGAGATACGACCTGTGCAAGTACATGAAGCTGAATACCAAGGTGGTTGAGTGTCGGTGGGACGACGAGCAGAGTATCTGGAACATCACGCTCGAGAATACCCAGACCAAGGAACAATGGCAGGACTGGGCGCACTGCGTGGTTAATGGAACCGGGATATTGAACTCGTGGAAATGGCCAGACATCGAGGGATTCCAGGACTTTGAAGGACCCAAGATGCACTCTGCGGCATGGGACCACAGCGTCGACTTCAAGGATAAAGTCGTTGGTGTGATTGGCACAGGGTCTACGAGCGTCCAGGTTGTTCCGGAGCTGCAAAAGGTCTGCAAGAAGGTCCAGGTCTACATGAGAAGCCCGACATGGATCAGTCCCCCGTTCGGTGCCACGGCGCTCACGCAGGACCTGCGCCACGGTGTAGACAATGATCCTGGATGTCGTCAGTACGAATTCACAGAGGAGAACAAGAAGCGGTTCAGAGAAGACCCCGAGTATCATCTCGCGTTCCGGAAGGGCATCGAGGCTGAGATCAACGGCCTGTTCGGCATGTATACTCAGGGCTCGGAGCTGTCCAAGATGTTCAGGGATGTCATCACCGACGAGATGATGCGACGGATGGGTCCAGGACATGAGGAACTGAAGACTTTCATCATTCCCAAGTTTGCTCCTGGCTGCCGACGTATATCCCCTGGGGATGGCTATCTGGAAGCGCTCGTCCAGCCCAATGTGCAGCCTGTCTTTGGAGATATCAAGAAGGCGACCAAGAACGGCCTCATGGCAAAGGATGGAACAGAACACAAGGTGGATATCCTTGTATGCGCCACCGGATTCAATGTTGCCTTCAGGCCTGCATTTAAGGTGATCAATGGAGAGGGCAAGTCCATCCAACAGGACTGGGGTGAGAGTGTCAACTTGTACTTTGGAGTCTCCGCACCCAGGTAAGTTTATCGAAATATAACCTCTACAAATACTGATGAATTATAGATTCCCCAATTATTACACCATCGTCGGACCCGGGGCGACATGGTCCAGCGGGACTCTGCTGCCCTCGATCGAGACGACAATCGAATACAGCGTCAAATGCATGAAGAAGATGCAGACCGAGACAATCAAGTCCATGTCTGTCAGGCAAGAGGCCCTCAACGACATCTACGAGCACTTTGACGAATTCCACAAGAACACAGTGTTCCAGGAAGAGTGTCGCTCGTGGTTCAAGGATGGCAAGATCAAGAACCGCGTCTATCTCTGGCCAGGACCGACAATCCACTTCCTGAAAACTATCAAGGATCCACGATTTGAGGACTATGATATCAAGTATCGCTACAGGAACCGGTTTGCTTTTCTGGGCAATGGGCCTGTCAAGGCTGGAGTGAAGCAGGATGCATTGGGGCTGGCCACATATGTCCGCAACAGCGACCATGACTGGGCAGTTGCTTAATGAGTATAAGTGGTGCCATTTTATTGTAGTGTTGGTTTAATAGCAGCATAAATTATAGTCTGATGTATAGGTATCCTACCAGACAACAGCCGTATACTTCCAAACATTAACACCAGGAACACTGGAAAACAATAGCCGGCGTAGATATGAATGTAAATTATCTTCTAACACAATTAACATAAAGTGAATATGCAGCCTAAGAGCCGCAAGGTACCCCGGAGCTCGCCTAAACAGACCCGACTACTGGCTGATAGAAATAGACGGGGTTGCATCTAGTAACTATAGTTCATTAAACGGGACTAAGTCTGTCTGCCTTTTATTAGTAGTTCCTAATATACCTTGCGATGGCGTCTCTACTGCGAGGCGCATGTTTCATCACCGGCGCGGCATCCGGTAAGCAGAACCACTGTTAAATATAAATAGGCTGACAGGAGATATAGGGATAGGAAAGGCCACGGCGTACTCTTTCGCCAAACATGGTGCTACCCAACTAGCCCTGGCGGATATCAACCTCCCAGCAGCAGAGAAAGCTTCCAAAGAGCTGGAGTCTAGGTTTCCAGGCACAGAATTCATTCCCCTGGGCATCGATGTGACTCAAGAGACATCAATTAATGATGCAGTGGCTGAAACGGCTCGTCGGTTTGGCCGGATCGATTTCGCTGTGAACAACGCTGGCATTGGAGGGCCGCCGGCCCTGTCTGCAGAGCACAGCGTCGAGGAATGGAACAAGACAATCAATATCAATCTGCACGGCGTGTGGATGAGCAGCCGGGCTGAGATCAGGACGATGCTGCAGCAGGAAAAGAGGGAAGAGTACGCTCATCGTCTGTTTTGCTCCTCTTCGTGGCTAACGTCTGCAGCTCTCTCCGGTATAACCGCGGTGTTATCATCAATGTAGCCTCCATGTACGGGCTTGTGGCAACATCGCTGAACACTCCTGTAGTGGCATACACAGCATCCAAGCATGGAGTGGTTGGTCTCACGCGTGCAGACGCCATCGCTTATGCCTCCAAGGGCATCAGAATCAACGCCGTCTGCCCTGGATACGTGGCAACACCGCTGATCCAGGGAACAATGCAGTCCGCAGTGATACAGAGGGAAATCGACAAGATCCCCGTGGGCAGAATGGCAGAGATGGAGGAAATCGCAGACCACATCACGTTCCTGGCGTCGCCGTTGAGCAGCTACATGTACGGCGCCTCAATGGTAGCTGATGGGTAGGCCTTATCCCAACTCCTCCTATACAATCTACTGACTGGAACAGGGGCTTCACGATTCAGTAATAAAGTATATATTGTCACTACCAAACAGACCTAACCAACGCTTCATGGGGAGTTTACACTGAACAGGGCTCGCTTTGAAACATTTAGACAACTAATAGTATCCAACAGATAAAAAAAAGAAAAGGAAACAGAGCATTAGCTGATTATCTCCGTCCAAATATTTTCTGGCCTGGTACCAGGTGCTTTTCTCTTCCCCTGCTGTCCTCGTATCCGCGAGTTTGAGGGAGACAAGCCCGGGTCAGTAGAGTGCGTAATCCCCTGAGAAGAAAGCCCTGCTGCTTCAGGGATACTGTCACCAGCGGTGCCCTGCGCGGCCCGGTCAGCGTCGTCCACCAGATGCAGAAAGTCGCTGTTCATACTACCTGGCTCAATCGTCGCGTCGTTTGCCAGCCGGAAGAACGAGGGCGTGTCGGCGCTGGGCCAGGGCGAACAGAAGGCTGAGGGCGAGCCATGGCCGGCCATGACATTGTTGATGGCGAAGCGATCGGGCGCGCTGAAGATGGACCATGAGTCGTCCATGTTGGCCATACTGCTGTCTGCGATGAGGTTGTCTTGGTCTGTATAGCGACGTGCAGCGGGCTTCTCTGCCATTGACTGGTAAGTCAGGGCTGGCGATGGCATAATGGCCGCAGTCGTTACGGGCTTTGCGAATTGACTCTCGCCCGGCCATGACGTTGACTGCATGGAGTGCGTATTTGCTTGCGTCCGAGTCGATGGGCCTCGTTTAGATGGCATATGGTCTGGCTCGCTGTCGCAGTCTGCTGAGCTGCCTCGACGGGCTGGCACCGAGTTGGACGGCTGTAGGGCTGGCTGAAGCTCCCTGAGCTCCTGGATGACCGACTTGACTATGGCAGCCATCTGCTCAGCCGGTTGATAAGCCTCTGTCATGTCGTCCAGCACGGCAGCGAGACATTCGAGGTATCTCATGCTGCGGTCGTTGGACACCAGGTCGGTGGACGACGCGATGGCAGCAACCAGCGCAGTGGCTGCATTTCCGACATGCTGCAGGCCGGTCACGAAGATGCGTCTCGAGTCGAACCTTTGCCGCTGCTGCCAGAATATCTGGGCTATGCGACCGGCGCATTTTGTACAGGTTGCGTGAGAAAGTGCCGACAGATGCTTGCCGGCTGAGTCGGAGGCGCCGTCCTCCCCCCTGCGCTGGCCGGTGCAGTCCAGAATGTCGTCGTAGCCCGCGAACGGTCGATGCAGCATGATCATGGTTGAATAATACTGCTGATGGAGCAGGAAGAATGACGGGGGCGCTGAGCTGGCGTTCTCTGCAGTGTATCGCAGGGTCTGTGGCAGACGGGCATACCATCTATCCAGCTCGCTGTCCAGGGCTGCCATGCGCAGATGCAGCACCCGGTCGATATCAGGGTTGCGACTGGACATGTTATGCTGGATTCCGGTGATCTTGCCCCCCAGCTCCATGAGCTCGAACAGGGCCTGGTATATCTGCATCTCGAGGGTCTTCTCCGGGCCTGGCTGCGACGTGCCCAACCGGTCGAACTGCTGTGAGAGCTCGTAGATCTCCAGATCGTCTGGCTTTAGAGCTGTTGGACGACCGAGGAAGAGAGCCCAGTATCGATCAAAGATCACACATGCCCACAGCGTCATGCGCCCGATCTCGATGTCGCTCTGGGAGAGGCCACAGCCGGACCTGTCGAGATGCAGGCCAACATCGAAGCACAGTCGATATGCCATGCCAGAGTACAGCCAGCCGACATTATCACGGCCGCAGCCGACCTCCAAGTCGCCGAGTAGCAGCAGGGCAGCAATGGAGGGAAGACCACCGGGTCGCTCTATCTCGTAGTCGAGCATATACTTGGCCTCGCGATGGAGGAGCGACTCCCTGCCAGCGAGGGTAATACGCACCATGTCCGGTCGCTGCTTGTCCGCAAAGCGATATCCAGCTGCGAGGATGCAGACGTGCAGGAAGCCTGAGTAGAACGGTCCTCCGCCGGCTTCTTTGCCCTCTTCGAAGGCTTCTTGATCGACTACGCGGATTACAGAGTTGTAGTATTTCCAATATAGCTGCATCAAGTAGTCCTGAGAAGCCTGCGACAAGATAGACAGTACCCGCTGGGTCCGCCGACTCTGCTCTCTCGCCTGTCCGCGACTCTCCTCCGACTCTGAAGACGGGTCCAAGTATATATGGCAGTTCGTGGTCGGGCCAAAGTAGCGCTGGCGGCCTGCCAGCTGGTCGAAGCTGACATGCCCGCGAGTGGACAGCAGACGATGGGTCATGGATGGCTTTCTGGTATGCGATCTGGAGGGTGAACCGTGTGAGTTCGCTGAGGAAGTCTGTTGCTGGAAGAAGGTGTCTGGATGGGGGAATACGGGGGGCTCGGGAGGGTCGGGGGAGGGAGGCGTCTCGACAGCGATATTGTGCGAGTCAGACTGGGCGGACTGGGACGAGTTGTCGCCGGCAGCATCGGCTTGGATATCCTGATTTTGCTGGGCATTCTGTGTGTGGTTTGTCGACGGGGTGTCTTTCTCCTGGAGGGCATTCTCCAGCTGCTGGATGCGGTCCTGCAGTAGATTCACGTATGCTTTAGACACAGGCCTATCAGGTTAGCCGGACAACCAAATAAAGAGAGAACTACTGGCAGTAAGCACGCACTTCCGGCGCTGGTCATCGTTCCTGATGATGCATTCCTGCCCACTGTCCAGGCACTGCGTACACGACCCTTGGCCCGTATTGACCACGCACCTCGTCCGGCGCTCTCGACAGGCCACGCAGGCGACAGACGCTCGATGGCGCGGTTTCGACGCGGTCTCTGTGCCAGAGCCGGACAGATCAGGCTGACGGTCGGCAGATTGTGCAGTCATGGCGGTTGGAGGGGGATAGAGACTGCCAGGCTATCCCCTGCTGTGATCATCTACACTATTTAAGGGCTTTCCCCGCATTATCTGGCGATTCCCGAGGCCCGCAATGAACTCTGCGAGTCAGTCTGAGGTTCTCCACGTCTAGACCTGATTCAGACGCTCTTTGTTTGGATCAGGATTGGCTTATGGAGGCGCAGGAGGTGCATGAGTCGCCGCCGAATTGGAGACACGGCTGGAAAAGGAATCCCTACTGGCTTACAGTCTTTCAATCTGGCTGTCTGCTGCTGGACAACGTTTTCCTCGCCACTGGATCGTCTGTCCTGCTATAAGTGGGCAGGATGCAGTGGACTGACCCTCCTTTACCAGTCCAGACACAGCACGATGCTCGACTTTTCACGCAACAGGCTGCCCACGCAGCTCTTCATCAACAACGAATACGTCAACCCCAAATCCCCCGCCGTCTTCTCCGTGTCCAACCCCCGCGACAACTCTCTTGTTTCAGACAAGGTGCCCCTCGCCGGTGCAGACGACGTCGACGCCGCTGTTGCCGCTGCGGACGCTGCATTCCCCCAGTGGAAGGCCATCTCGGCCTCCGAACGACGCGCAATCCTGCTGAAGTTTGCAGCCTTGGTGGAGAAACATGCAGAAGTGCTGGGCGAGCTGACCAGGATCACCCTCGGCGCCCCATACCAGGCCTTTGGCCGCTTCGAGGTCGGTCTGTGTGCGGAGTCGTTCCAATACAATGCCGGCTGGATTGACAAGTTCGCGGGCGAGGCCTATCCCCAGGAGAATGGCTTCATGCGAATTACGCGCAATGAACCTCTCGGTGTGACTGCAGGAATTGTGCCCTGGAATGGGCCCATGGGGACGGTCGGTCTCAAGGCAGCACCAGCCCTTGCGACCGGCAACTGCTTCATTCTCAAGCCCTCGGAGAAGACGCCGTTTGCAGCGCTGGCTCTGGGTCCGCTGATTCGCGAGGCCGGGTTCCCTCCAGGTGTCTTCCAGGTGCTCTCTGGCGACGGCACTACAGGCGCCCTGCTGGCCAGCCACATGCGCATCCGCAAGGTCAGCTTCACTGGGTCTATCGCCACGGGGAAACGCATCCAGAAGATGGCAGCAGAGTCGAACCTGAAGCGCGTCACCCTCGAGCTGGGTGGTAAGTCGCCGGCAGTGGTCTTTGACGACTGTAACCTGGATAATGCAGTGACCTGGTGTGTCAATGCGATCACAGCAAACAGCGGCCAGGTCTGTTTCGCAGCATCGAGGGTCTACGTCCAGGAGGGCATCCGCGACGAGTTCACCAAGAGATACAAGGCTGCCTTGGAAGAGCGCGCCAAAAAGATCAATGACCCAGAAAAGGAGGATACTCTGATGGGGCCTCTGGTCGACGAAGCCCAGTTCCGGCGTGTCAGTGGATTCCTCGAGCGTGGAGTGCAGTCTCATTCCCTGCTCACTGGTGGACAGCCCCTCGACGACAAGGGCTTCTTCGTCCAGCCGACTGTCTTCACGGGCGTCGAACCCAGTGCAGAGCTCTACCGCGAGGAGATCTTTGGCCCGGTGTCCATCTTGAACTTCTTCAAGACCGAAGAGGAAGTCCTGCACAAGGCGAATGCAACTGAATATGGCCTGATGGCGGGCGTCTTCACCCAGGACATCAACAAGGCCATGCGAGTTGCCAGTGAATTTGAGTCTGGCATGGTCGGCATCAACTGCATCAGCCTGAACTTCCTCAATGTGCCCTTTGGGGGCTCCAAACAGAGTGGCCTGGGTCGTGAGTGCGGTCGCAGCGCGCTGGAGCACTTTACCGAGCCAAAGACCGTCATGATTAACCTGACCTACTGATCTTATGTACGTAATGAATGCATGACTGTTAACTTGTATTCCTGGTGGTTGGATATTCTTTCGTAGACCCGCTTGAAGCGTATGGATGATATCGATAATATATATTGCTATAGGCCCAGCCCACAACCTTAACTGGTCAGCACCAAGTAGTATTATTTATTTCTGTTTATCCTCGAACACAAAATGCCGATATACATAGCAGACCTCTGGGAATAAATCAGATTATAGAGCATTTTCATTTGCTAACGGTACAAGTTATAAGCCGGACTACAGGCAACACAGCTAGATCCGTGGAAAGACCGTGAATGAAGTGGCCTCTGGCTGGCGAGTCCCAGACTTGTTCAAGATTCGCAGTCTCTTTCCTCGACTCGTGTATTCGCCGTCATCGTGGTCGCGGATGTAGTAAGCCCAGTCGGCCGTCTCATCGACCTCGGTCTGGCTGTAGCCATTGCCCATCCATGCAAATCGGTTACCATTATACTTGACCTCCCAGTCATCGAATCGCAGCTCGTCCATCGCCTCGATATAATGCAGGGTCGACCCCGGCCACAGGGCTGTGACAGGAGCGTCTGCCTGGTTGGCCTTGTACCACGAGCGGCAGCCATCCGCCCAGACGGTGTTGCGCATGAACTCGTCCTTGAAGGCGATGAAGTCGTGGACTGCTTCAGCCCGGGGTGCGAAGCTCTTGATGTTGGTCGTTTGGTACCGGTCAATCAGCTTCATCATATGGTCTGCTTGGGCCTCTACGACGAGTTAGAATTCGTCAAAACAAGAAACAAAAACAAAATAATATAAATAAATAAATAAAAACACACTGTCTTACCGATTGCAGATAGAACAGGGCCGTTTCCAATAGGACTATTGGGACCCAGGAAGGTCAGATAGTTGGGGATTCCAGCAGCAGCGATGCCAAAGTACGAATGAGGCTCGTCCTTCCACTGCTCCTGGAGATTGTTGCCATTCGGCCCAATAACGGGGAACCGGGGCCTGAACGAGGTATCAAACCCCGTGGCACAGATCAGGACGTCCACTGCATACTCCTTGCCGTCGTCGCAGATGCAGCCTTGCTCGGTGACCTGGTCGATGTTGCCGTACACGACGTTGACCTTGTCGTCGCCCAGAGACTCCAGATAGCCAACTCCTGGCGTGATGCGCCGACATCCGACAGACCACTCGGGAATAAGCACCTTTTCCAAGTCCAAATTGTGTAGTTTCTCCTTCATCTGCTGGGTCATATATTCCCGCGTCTCCCTCTGGCCTTGGGTGCCGCGTAGGAAAATGGCGAATTGGCCGTTCATGCCTCGCTCGATACCCCGGCGGTACTCGGTCAACGTCTCGGAGTCCCTTTCAAAGGCCTGCTTCTCCTCCGCCGAGAAGATGTGCTGCTCAAGGCCCTGGACGGGCGACACCCAGGTTGGCTCGCGGATGAATGTTGTGATCTTGCTGACCTCCGGGAGAATGGCCGGCAGCACCTGGATGCCCGAAGAGCTGTACAGGTCAGCGATGCCCGTGATAATCTGTGTATCTACTTACCCATTGCCAACGAGCCCGACATGTTTCCCCTTCAGTGAAATCGAGTCATCCCAGTTCGCCGTGTGGACCAGCGTCCCCTTGTAGCGCTCCAGACCAGGAATAGCCGGCCATCGCCACGAATTCAAGATGCCACCGGCGTTAATGAGGATATCACACGAGTCATTCCACTGTCGACCGGATTCCAAGTCTTGGACATGCACATCGTAACTGCCTTTTTCAGCATCCCATACAGCCCCGATGACTTGGTGGCGCATGCGGCAGTACTCGCGCAGCCCGTACTTGCGTGAAAACGAGTCAAAGTAGTTGAAGATTTCTTTACTGCTGGCGTAGGTCCCTGACCAGTCGGTCTTGGGCTCAAAGGACCAGGTGTAATTATGCGACGGCACATCGCAGGCGCAGCTGTCGACAGTTAGAATTATTGTAGAATTATGATAGACCCACGCAACGTACCCTGGATACCGGTTCTCGAACCATGTCCCAGAAATGTCGGGATTCTTTTCGTAGATTACAAGCGAGAAATTTGAAAAGCTTCGCTGCAGCTTGTATGCAAATAATAACCCAGATGCGCCAGCTCCAATGCAAACGATGCGGACGTGGCGCTCTGTATGGATGGGCTGGCTGGATTGGCGGTAGTTCGCAGCCATGGTTGATGATGAGAATGAAACACGGAATGAGGTTGGAATTGCGCTTAAAAGGTCTTGTATTATAAATCTCCTGGATTGAGGTGAATGATGTCTCGATTCGAGCTGCTGTATAACCTCGGGCGGTTGTGCTCAGGCTGAATACGTCCGGGTGGGAATGCATATCGTTTCCAATAATGACTTCACAGCAAACGGAAGTGCATGTCTCCACTTGTCTGTCAATGATTTTTGTGTATCGTGGTGCGTACGAGATTGGTAACTAGAAGCTACTGTGGCAGCATGGTGAAGATGTCAAGTTAAAGGCCCAGACGGCAGTATTGATACATCTGAACTAATACGTACTAATCAATAGCAATTTAAAGACTTGAATTGACAATCATAGCTATCTGTAACCTTATGACTTCTGTCCCAATCTCTCCGCCTGTGTCTTTGCTGCATACGAGCTGGAAGTCCGTCCACCCTCACCCTGCTGCGCCCTTGTCACTCGTACATTGAGATCAGGCTTCTGCCACGTCGTATACGCCTTCATGTGCTTCATTTCGCCCTCAGGACTCCACTGCCAAACCCCGTCTGTACTGACGACGTCAAAGTTCCATACCAGCCTAGCAAGAATGACGCGCATTTCCATATAGGAGAGATTCTTCCCAATACAGCCTCGAGGGCCCAGCGAGAAGGGCTGCATTCCGCTCTTTCTATCAGTCGCAAAGGCTCCACCTGCGCCGTCTAGCCAGCGCTCGGGGATAAAGGTATCGCAGTCCCAGAAGTTGGCTGGATTGTGTGATGCAGCCCATCCACCTGTCGAGACAGACGTCCCGCCGGGAACCCAGTGGCCATCGATCATATCGCCAGCTTTGGGCACAGTTCGCAACAGTCCAACTGGGACTGGAGGATGGATGCGCAGTCCTTCTTCTAGGCATGCATTGATATAGGGAAGTTGGCTCGTGCTGTCGTAGTTGATCTCGTCCTCGCTCTGGAACGTGGAACGCACCTCATCGTAGAGCTTCTGCATCTTGTCTGTATTTCGTAGAAGCCGTGCAAACAGGCCTGAGAGCAGGTTCGCCGTGGTCTCGCTGCCAGCAACAATGAACAGAGCACTGTTGAGAATGATCTCGTTGTCGTGCAGGTCGTACTTCTCCCGCTGTCGCAGGATATAGTAGATGAAGTCCGTATGGTCAGTTCCTCCATTCCGTAGGCGTTGCTCGACCTTTTCCTTGCTGAGCGACAAGTGATCGCGCCGTCTTTTCCTCAGATATTCTGGGATCATATGCAGCAGCAGAGACTGCGTCCACGAGCCTGCCTCAGCAAAGCGCCGGGTGGCCTGCTCCAGGGCACCGACCTTCACTGTCTCGAAGATCAGGGCTACCCACGAGTGGAATGCGCCCAAGTCCAGACAGCCAAAGGGCTCTCCAAAGGCCAGGTCGCCGATAATGTCGAAGGTGGTGAAGTTCAACCAGTTGACCAGGTTGAATTCTTCCGCCTGGTCGGCCTTGCTCTTCAATTTGGTGATCAGAATATCGACATAATGCTGGATTATATACTCTTGATCCCTCAACGCACGCTCCGAGAAAGAATGCGAGAGCGCCCGTCGCTGTCTGGCGTGGTTGGTGTCGTCCGCCATCGTCAGCGTCGAGGCCCCTGGCAAAGGGTCGACTGAACCGACATGGATTGGATCCTTGTGCATGTTCTTGCGTCCACCAGTCTTGAATCCATAGATGTCTTCCCAGGACTGGGCTGAGTTGAACGACAGCTCGTTTGGCGAGACTCGTACCACGGGCCCATACTTGTCGTGCAGTTTCTTATTATCGAACCCCAGTCGGCCGCGCAACAGCGAGACAATAGATGACAACGAGCTGATTGCGCGGAGCCTGGGCCCGGGAATCTTTGCCAAAGGGTGGAAATTCAGGCGATAGATGGCCAGTACAACAGTATAGCAGGAGGCCAGCACGAAGCCGACTGAGGCCAGGTACCAAGCACTTTCGGAGGCAGTGCGTGCGCCCAACATGTTTACGATGATTAGAACTGGAAATCCCTGGTTGGATGGTCTTTCAAACTGGGAGTTGTATAATAGAAATGGAATTGCCTGCGATGAGTGGCATGTAGGGCTAAAGACAGCAGGCCGGAAAAGGACACCCGCCAACAGCCATCCAGAATGTCGAAAGTGCCGGAGAAGGAGGGCCTCGCATGTACGATTATAAGAGTGCGTCAGAATAGGACACCAGTTGACTTGGTCGTGTTTGCATTCCTAAACCAACGATATCCAACCCTTTGAACCATGGCAGCGTCCTCAAGCCAGAAGGATATCCTCCTTCCTCGCCCTACCAGCCCCCTGATCCGAGTTAGCTGTTTCTTCCGCAAAGATCCTTCGATATCGCAGGCCGAGTTCGATACCTACTGGCGGGATACGCATGGATCGCTAGTTGTCGCGTCTAAAATCTATCGCGACACCAGAATCCAAGGATACACTCAAGTCCACAACGCCCGCGAGCTTAGCAAAGAGGCTGCAAAGATGGGACTCTCAGTTCTCGACTTCGAATGGGATGCCTGTTCGGAGATGTATTTCCACAGCTGGGAGGACTATCGCCGGTTTGCAGCCAGCGATGAGATGCGAGACGTTCTGGGGCCCGATGGAGCGCGCATGATGGGCCCTGATAAGACAGTGAGGGCCATTGTTGCTCTGGTTGATCCTGTATCTAGAGAGCAAGCGCTGTAGGGCAAAGATTGGCGAGTCCTGGCGTCAGCTGGAGTCTGAATTTGGCCTGTCTGTACATCATAGGAAGAGATTATCCGTTGCATGAACTCGAGATGTGGCTGTTTATTCCCGACAAGTTTGCGTGCCTGGCAATATCCTTGTGTAAATCTTATTTGTGTAAATCTTATATCGAAGAGCTGCCTCTATGCTCGTTTGCCGACATTCTAAACCCAAATCCGCAATATGATATCTCTATCTGGTAAAGTGATTGCCATTACCGGTGGCGCCTCTGGGATTGGCCGCTGCACCGCGATACTTGCTGCGTCTCTAGGGGCCAAAGTATCCATTGGCGACCTACAGCAAGAGGGCCTGGACGCTGTGGCCAAGGAAATAAAAAACGCCGGCCACGGTGATATCTTTTCAATGGTCATCGACGTCCGCAAGGCCAGCACCGTGGATACCTGGATCCAAGAGACAGTCAAATGGGGAGGGAGGCTTGACGGGGCAGCCAACCTGGCAGGAGTTATTGGGAAGTCTATAGGATTGAACGGGGCAGGTCTGGTTGTTCTGCATTGGAAGTCACATTCTAACAGGTTTGATGCACCAGGTTAAAGACACCGACAGCGATGAATGGGACTTTATCATGGACATCAACCTCAAGGGCCTGATGCACTGCCTGCGAGCTGAACTGCAGGTCATGGCTGACAACGGCTCTATCGTTAACGCATCTAGCATTGCTGGCGTCCAGGGAATGGGACGAAACGCCGCATATGCTGCCAGTAAGCACGGCGTCATCGGTTTGTCACGATCTGCAGCGAAGGAAGTTGGTGAGCAGAGCATTCGAGTGAACTGCATTGCGCCGTAAGTTTGTTCCCATGCATCCAGGCTTGAAGCTGACTCTACCAGGGGTGCCATCCAAACACCAATGCTGGCGCAGTCGAATAAAATTAGTGGCAATGCCAGCGTCAAATCGTTGAACATTGCGCTGCCTCGCAATGGGAAGCCAGAGGAGACGGCAAACCTGATTGTCTTTCTCTTGAGCGAAGCTTCGTCGTTTATCACCGGTGCAGTGTATTCGATCGATGGAGGCTGGGCGTGTTAGGGTACACCAGATCATCTATAGGAATTACTGCTAGAATATCGTTATCAGGAATGCGAAATCTAAACAGTATAATGGAGTAGTTTAATATAGTAGCCGGTTTTGTACCTTCCGACAGGGATTGTTCTGAAAAGGCATCGTACTGTATCGACCCCGTAGACGCGACCACTACCCCATACCAGAACCCCAGCGCCTAGCAGCATCTGAATCTAGACCCAGCCCCCTGGCAGTATGGGGTAAATGCGGGGAGGAAAAGCATTTCCGAATAGATCTACCCAGATGTTTGGGATAGCTTCATATACCCCTTTTCACCAGACACAAGGCACAATATTTCCGAGACTGCCAGTTGATATGGAGCAAGAAGCCTCGTAACACTGAATCCACATCTGACCTCGCTCCTAAACTCCTCCTTGACGATCCATTTTTCCTGTATCACCGCCAAAGAGCAGCCATGAGCCAAGAGGACACTGAAAGCTCTCAGGAGCCAAGGCCGCAATACGTTGGAGCCAGAGCAGTACTACATACAGACGGCACCGTTAACTATGTTGATGAACATGCTATCGGGGGAGATATGCAAGACATGCCTAAGGGCTACTTCAGGAGCCTGCCCTTTCTCGGCACAGTCCTGGTACGCCCCAGGATATCCCCAGTCTCTGGATGGAGCTGGAATGGATCAGACCTTCTAACACCTGAGCAAGGCACAATGTTTAGGATCCATCGTGGCCTACCTGGGCTGGGTTCTGCCCTCCAATACCCTCACCCTGATCAACGCCGAACTGGGCAATTCCCCCAATATCAACTGGGTTGCCACCGTCTGGACCCTTTCCAGCTGCGTCGGGTTTCTGCTCATCGGCCGACTGTCTGATATATTTGGCCGGAAGTGGATTGTGCAAGGGTCCATGATACTGTCTATTGTTGGCTGCGTCATAGGCGCACGAGCCACGTACGTTGAGATGCTGATTGTTGCCAATATCTTCAATGGCCTCTCGGCTGCCGGCCAGTTGTCCTTTGGTATCATCCTGGGCGAGCTCGTGCCCAACAAGTACCGCGGCGTGATAGTCACAATCGTCTTCATGTCCTCTCTCCCCTTTGCTGTTTTTGGCCCCGTCATCGCCAGGCTGTTGATCCAGAACACCAGTCAAGGCTGGCGATGGAGCTACTATATCGGTCTCATTCTTGCGGTCATTGCGACTGTGCTCTATCATTTCCTCTATCATCCACCGAGATACGCCCAGCTGCATGTGGAAGGAAAGACAAAGTGGGAGATGTTCAAGGAGCTCGACTTTATCGGCATTTTTCTCTTCATCGCTGGATGTGTTCTTTTCCTTATTGGGCTCTCCTGGGGAGGCACCACTTACCCCTGGACCAGTGCGGCGACTCTCTGTACTCTGCTCATTGGAATAGCATGTCTGGTAGTATTTGTGCTGTATGGTAAGTCGAATCACCCGCATCAATCAGCCATCCATTCCAGCTGACGAATGGTGCTAGAGGGCTTCGTCTGCCAGACACGACCGTTCATGCCCCCGAGGCTGTTCAAGAACATCGGATTCACTGCCATTGTGACTGATGCAGCTGTCGGGGCTATGGTATATTACTCATTCACGGTCCTGTGGCCGACTCTCATTCAGGGAATATATACCACGGATTCCATCAAGATAGGTCTGCAGAGCTCGGTCGTCGGTGGTGGCGTCCTTATGGGCCAGCTACTGGGAGGAATGGCCCTCGGATTTGTCCCTCGTGTCAAATATCAATGCATCATTGCGTCTCTTCTGGCATTCGCATTCATCACTCCGCTCAGTGCGTTGGGTCCAGATACCTGGTCCATGACTATCGCTCTGGGTACGCTTGGTTGCATTTGTAAGTCATTGGACTCCTTCAACATTTAGGATGCTAACTGTTATCTCAGCTGTCGGGTACGTCGACAACATCACATTCCCAGCAGTGACGCTTGTGATCGAGCCTCAGGATATCGGCCTTGCCACTGGGGTTCTGGGCTCTCTCCGCGCCCTCGGAGGAGCCGTCGCGCAAGCAGTGTACGTGTCCGTCTTGAACAACGAACTAAACAAGAACATGCCCAAGTACGTCGGTGCAGCAGCCACTGCAGCCGGTCTACCGGACTCGTCACTGCCTGCGCTCCTGGCGGCTTTGACTGCAGGAACAGGCGTGGAGGCTGTCCCAGGTGCCACCGATAGTGTCGTTGCAGACGCCACTGCAGCACTCAAGATCGCATACTCGCAGAGCTTTCGCATTGTCTTTTACTGCACTATCCCATTCAGTGTTTTGTTAATCATATCCAGTTGCTTTGTGCCTGACATGAAGAACTTCCTCCACTACGACGTCGCCAAGCGGCTTCAGGGCAAGACAGGAAGTGAATCGGACAGCAAGCCAGAGGTTGAAATGGTCGAGAATATAGACCGACGGGCTTGATATACATCAGTCTTAGATACTATTCTATTCGTCGTTAAGTGGTACCGTAGTAGCATTAGGTTAGCCCTCAATAATACAATTTCCGGTATTTCGAGACGCCATCCACAGGATTATCTACACATTAAAACTTAAGTGAATATTTTATATGGTACAGACCAAATGTAGATCTGCATTGTATGAGTCTAAGTAAGCGAGAAAGACTGGAAGAGCACAGGAAAAGGATTCCCGGCCTGAGCTCGGATCCTCTACCATCAAGCATATTAGGTCCACGCCTTCGCAATATTGATATCAGTAATCCACTGCAATTCTAGCCAGTATACGAGAATGGGTTCTATAGGAAATACGATGAAGGCGGCACAATGGGATCCCAAGCAGCAAAAGGCCGTTGTCAACGAGATCCCAATCCCAGTGCCTGCGCCAAACCAGATCCTCGTCAAGATGGCATCCGCGTCTCTATGTCACTCAGACATCATGGCAATTTCCCAGCCCGACAAGACCGAGCCGTTCACCATCGGCCATGAAGGGGCCGGCTATGTCGCCAAGGTAGGTGCCAGCTGCAGGGACAAGGGCTTCCAGGAAGGGAACCCAGTTGGATTCTTGTATATCAACGGTTGCTGTTTCGAATGTGAAGCGTGCATGGTGCATAACACGCAATGTACCCAGGGCAAGCCCAGCGTCGCTGGATTTGGCGAGTTTGGATTCTTCCAAGAATATGCTGCTGTCGACTGGCAGAACGTCATCCATCTTCCCTCTCAGCTGGACCCAAAGCGCAGCTCAGCGGTATTCTGTGCTGGGATTACAGGTGTGCCATTAGCTATGGTTTGTTTGAAGTTGGGTGATGCTAACGTCTGTAGCTTTCCACGCCGTGGACTCTTGCAATCTCAAGCCAGGACAGTGGTTCGCTGCCATTGGAGCTGGAGGACTAGGACAGCTGGCTACTCAGTACGCAAAGGCAATGGGATATCAAGTCATTGCCATTGATATCAACGACAAGACACTGGAAGCATGCAAGAGCCAAGGGGCAGATGTGACATTCAACTCCCTGACCCATGCCGATACCTATGCTGCTGAAGTGAAGAAAATTACCAACGGTGGCGTGCACGCTGCAGCAGTTTTCAGCGGCTCAGCTGCGGCCTACAAGGGAGCACCATCTATTATTCGCGTTGGGGGAACCTTGATGGTCATTGGCATCAGCCTCAGCCCCATGGAAGTCTCTACGTTTGACCTGGCAGTCGGCTTATACAATATCAAGTCAGACAGCACCGGTACGCCCCAACGCATGGGCAAAGCAGTGGACTTTACTGCAAAACACTCCATTACCCCGGAAATCGAAGTACGATCGTTGGAGGCGATGGATGATATGATACGCGAGATGAGGGCAGGGACGTCGCCCAAGCGGATGGCAGTTGTGTTTGAATAAGAACTCTACTTGCAGCCTGTGAACTCCTTTAACTTCATTATTCAATAATATATTCCCGATAGCATTGTTGGACGTTTCAATGTAGTGTTTAGGCGCTGCCGGAAAACCATATCCAGAGCTGGAACGCCCCATTATCAACACAAAAAGAGGTAGAAATCTGCAAAGAAGAAGGCCCATTGAAGTGACGCTATCATGTCCGAATTACCTGAATTTCCTCGTCTTTTTCGCCTCGACGGCAAGGTGGCCGTGGTCACTGGTGGTGTGTACAATGCATTTCCCAGGACACAATTGCAACGTTGACAGGAAGTGTACAGGATCTCGAGGCCTCGGACTACACGCTGCTACAGCACTACTTCTTGCAGGCGCAGAGAAAGTGGTGATTGTTGCGCGAAAGGCAGAAGGTCCGCTTGGGTTCAAACAGGCCGTGGACAAACTCAATGCCTTGCCTTGTTCTGGAACTGCGATCGGATATGCCGCAGACCTCTCGAAGCCCTCTGACATTGAGAGGCTTGTCGATCTGTTGAAAGCAGAGCATCGCGTTGACATTCTGGTTGCGAATGCGGCGGCGACATGGGGAGGAGCCTTTGAACCCACGCCGGACTGGGCTGTCACCAAAGTGCTGGACTTGAACGTCCGCAGCATATTCCACCTCACACGACTGTAAGAATCCGTTTATTGTTTGAAACAACACAGTATACTGATGGCCTGTCAAGCCTCACGCCTTTGCTGGAGCGATCTGGAACCCCTGACTCGCCGTCACGCATCATCATCGTTGGCGCGATCGCAGGCCTGTCGGTGCCAGTTGTGGGCAAACATGGCACAATAATGTATGCAATCTCCAAGGCTGCAGCACATCACTTGGCTACAAATCTGGCGGTTGAGTTGGGGCCACGCAATATCTGTTCGAACGTCGTGGCGCCGGGGTTCTTTCCGTCCAAGCTGGCCAACGGTCTTATCGACCACTTGGGAGGCGTCGAGTCAATGGCAGCTGCAAATCCAAGAAGACGGCTGGGGAGTCCTGCGGATATTGCTGGTGTGATGGTTTATCTCTGCGGTCCTGCAGGCTCATATGTAAACGGGGCCGTGATTCCAATAGATGGAGGGAACCACCTGCAGAGCGGACAATTTGCAAAGCTATAGATGTCTCAAGCTTCGAGTAGAGAGTTCACTATTAAGAAGGGTATCTGCGTTTATCATACAAGAATCGTAAACATACTGGCATGGTAGCTTAGACAGCCTCATTTTCCAGGCGTAAAACAACCTCGCTCTCCCCAATTGGTCTCTCGAAGCCTGCGATGAAGCTCTCTAGAACCTGCTCTGTCACATAAAATGCCGAATCGCCGTCCTTAACGGCCAGCTGGTTCCTTGCTCTGACTCGCCGCCGCAGCTCGTCTGGATCGACTTCGATGAAGATGAGCACCCATCGGCCTCCTGCGCCCTCGACCAGGGCCTTCCACTCGTCACGGGTCGCCTGGAATGCAAAGGAGAAATCGAGGATGATGTTCTGGGAGCCCTGCTGAAGTAACTGCACCAGTTCTGTTCGAAGGGCAGGCTCAGCCTCTTCCTGGAAGTCGTTGTATTTGTCCTTGGGATAGTCGACGCCATAAAGGCCGTACTTGGTGTAGATGTACGAGTCGATTGACAGACGTTTGAACGAGGGGTGGTTGGATGTGATCCATTTAGAGACCGACGACTTCCCAGAACCTGTTGTATTAATTAATTATCGTTCCTCCTGGTGAGTTTGTGGACTGACCTGCAACGCCGCAGGTCATCGCAACGACCGGTCGGGGGTCACTCTCGCTGCGATGGAGGAACGCGCTGAGCGAGGAATAATCGGTGAGGACAGATTCAGGCATTTCAGTGATTGACTGATGATTTGGACTACTCGACAGAAATAACGTGGAAAGCAAGAAAAAGAAGAGACGAAATACCAAGAGAAAGTGAGTCATCGATTGCTGCCTGAGGCAGCCAGCAGGCCTATGGGAACAAACTGTACTCGACACGGGTATACCAACAATTTAGCTGTCCAGCAGCCTGTTTGTATAGCTGATGTCTATTTGCCGTCGAGATTCCGTAATAGTTTGAAGATGTCAAGTGCGACCCAAACTTGGAGTTGGGGGTAAAAAGATACAGATATATATAACTGCCATCATTGAGATATTGTTACATCGCTTCTGCTCTTCATTACTAACGCCTGGAGTATCATGCCCCAAGCCCTGCAGCATCATAGCCATTATCTTCCAAATATGCCCGGAACTTGATGTCCTCGCTTTCCAATTGCCGCTGCATATCCGGAATCAGCCACCATGCGATAATCCCTCCCACAATCGTAAACGCAGACCCAATCAAGAACACGGCTTGCTGTCCCTTACCGACATCGCCAAACGAGTCCTGGATAGGCGTAAATACCTCTGTCCCAATGCTCGCCCCAGCCTTGCCAACCGCCGCTGCAAAGCCAAGAAAGTGGCCTCGCAACGGGGTAGGGAAGGATTCGGCGGCGCACAGAAATGTTGACACGCCTGGGCCCATTTCACCAAGGGCGTTGAAGATGCCGTACATGATGATGAAAAGCGGGAAGACGGACTGGATGGGTCCGAGAGCGCCTCCCAGAATGAAGCCCCAGATGGACCAGATGAGAAAGCCCAGGGTCATTGTCTGTTTACGGCCGATGCGGTCCATTAGCAGGCCACCGAGGAGGCAGCCGGGCAGGTAGAAGCAGTTAATCACGGTCTAGTTATTATTAGTAGCTTACCAGCAGAAAGTGCTTGTATGAACTCACTCCCCAACCGATGTTTTGAATGGTCGTGTTGCCAGGGTTCATTTGCGAGACGATGGTGGACGAGAAGAGGCCGAATGGATACGTGACGAAGTCGTAGCAGAACCAGGCGAGAGCTGCAACGTCAGTAGCTGTATGATCAAGAAAGGTGAGCACGTACATGTTCCCAGCATTGGCTTCCAATATCTTTTCAGCACCAGCCAGTACGGATACTTGGACTTGATTGCATGCTTGCGGTACTGCGTCGAGTTGATCATGCGGATTCGGAAGAAGCAGATAATGACCGGGAGCTTTGCCGTTAGTAAGTATTGAAGATTCTGAATGGAAGACATACCACGAAGCCCAGGCCAAAGCACACTCTCCAGACACCCTGGCGGGTTTCCTGATGGAAGCAGGCGAGTACAACCAGCGCGACGATTCCGGCAGCGACAAAGCCCTAGACGAATTAGCACTCCACTCATCTATTAGCAGAGATAATTACCATGTCAATGGCAAAGTCTGTTGTCGACGCGACGAGAAATCCTCGTTTCTTGCGAAGTTTTGCTGTTTCATCAGCGGCTTCTGTTGCGCTGGTCGCGCATACAGGATATTCGCCGCCAGCGCCAAAGCCAGCGATACCTCGGGAGATAATCATCATCCAGAACATCCTGGTCCTTGTTAGTATAGTCGCGATTGTGAGGAAAAGGATAAGGATAAATACCCCAGCTCTGACGTTCCGTGGGCAGCAGCAGCGAGGGCGACACCGAGAACGAGGAACAAGGTGGCTGCAATAACACCAGTTCTCCGGCCCAGACGGTCGATCAAGGCACCGAAGAAGATCATACCAAAGATCTCACCGATCAGGAACGAGTTGGACAATCGAGACTTGATATCAGAGGACATGGTGTTGGGGTATCTAGCCAGTTAGCACGACCCAGGGTATTGGCGAGCAAGACATACAAGACCGAGAATAAAGGCTCCATGTAGCCAACTACATTATGGACTGTGGTTAGAGGCGATAATTGCAGTGGTATTTGGCAACATACTGATTTGGGCGTTGTATCCATCGCTAAAGAGAGCGAGCCCTGCAATGGCGACGCTGAGGACGCCGCTGCGTGCTTTTGATATAGGGTTCGATGTCGCCTCTTCATCTACGGACATTATCTTTCTGCTCTCGTCATGCTGCTTGCGGTCCACCGAGATCTGGGTCTCACTGGCCGTTGAGCTCTCCTGGGCAGCAGCCATTGTGGTCTGGTGCAGCGCCGTTGGTAGCGTTGATAGCGACAAAATAAAGACGTCTTGCTTCCTCCATGCTGTGCTCCCTCATCGCATGAATTTATTCAACAACGGCAATATCAGCATCTACTTTACAGCGCCAATGGCCGGCCACGACGAGAGCACGATGCCGCCGCAAAGCACGGCTTGTCGAAGCTTGTTTCTGACTCTACGCCGATCAACAAGCTCAGGCCATAAGCACCAAGAACAGAAGCACATGGGCCTCAAGGGCCAGTCCACATCCTGGATAGCGCCGGGGCGAAGTGCGAGACTGAGAACGAGACCCAGAGCCATCCCGGCCGTGGCGCCGGTGTGGGTCGAGTCCCCCACGCAGTGGCAGGCAGACCCAATCAGGAAGAGTTTATTCGAAGACAGAATGTGGAATCGATTTTGTTATTATTATTCTTCTTGGGTCGTATTGCCCTTCATCGAGCCTGCATGCGTGGTGCGGACTTCCAGCCGGTGGTCCTGACTCACAGGCGCGATAGGACGTCGCCAGTTGGGACGTGATGCGTTATAATTAAATATTTAATTGTAGAAACTGGCCTCTTCCAGGCTTCATCTAGTGCACGGCCAATACTTCAACGAGTCAGAAATGGAAAACAGCCACTACCCCCTATCCCCTGAGCAGATTGCTTCCTACCAAGAGGATGGATTCCTCCTCATCCGAGGCTTTCTGGATACACAAGAGAGGAAACATCTGCAAGAATGGGCCCAGGAAGTCCATGATCTGCCACGCACGCCTGACGCTTCCTACATGCCCTATGAGGTAACCCCTCGGCCCAAGCTGAATGCGATGGACAGGTGTTAACCAGAAATAGGAGGTAAACGCCCAAGGGAAGCGTGTCCTCTGTCGCACGGAAAACTACGCGAATAGCCACTCTGGATTCGACAGTCTTCTTCGAGGGGAGCGTGTCCTAAGTGTCTTGCAGCAGTTGGCCACGGAGCAGATGCTTCTTTTCAAGGAGAAGATCAACTACAAGCTTGCTGGCAGCGGTATGCCCTAATTGATGTTACCCCCAAACTCAGCCTCTGACTGTAGACACAGGCGGATTCTCCCCTCACATCGACGCCAACGCGTACACCCATGTGAAAAACATAAAGCACCTGACCGTGCTAGCCGCAGTCGATGAGATGAATTCAGCAAACGGGGGCCTCGATGTCGTCAAAGGCAGTCATCGCATGTCAGTGCCACTCGGCGACGACCGGTGCATTGAGCCGGCCTGGGTTGAGAGCCAGGAGTGGACAGCTTGCGACTTGAACCCTGGTTTGTCGTATCCTGTACTGGTAACCAGCGATCCTACTGATAAATGATAGGCGATATTCTGGTCTTCGGGTCATACTTGGCTCACAGGAGTGGTGCCAACCTGAGCTCCAAGGACCGTCGCGCCGTCTATGCGACTTACAACAGACAGGCCGAGGGTGATTTGCATGATCAGTACTACGAGGATCGGAGGGAACTATGGCCACCAACGCACATGCGCAAGGAGGGGGAGACATATGAAGAGGGGAGGATGCGATATGGCTACGGGTCTCCGATGTTGACGGTGGAGGGGAGAGGAGAGCAAGCGGTTGTTGCATAGTCTAGCTCGGTATCTGCACGTAAAGTCAGTATTTGATCAGTTAATGATTTCTGTATGATCGAGAAGCTTGAAGTAATCCTGCGTCAGTTGAATGGCCGGCTGGATACCGGCAGTGGCATGCTGGATTCGCAATCAATAACTGCAATTACCATATCCCCTCGCTTAAACGCCTTTGGATAAATGTGCCCAGAACAGTGGAACTCGTACCTTATTAAATGCTCAGTTTCTACCCCTCTTGTGGGCTCCAAGAGCCCATCTCGGCCTTCGCCCCGGTCGCTCTCAGGCCCAGTCATGCCCATTTATCAACCTCATATCTTCGTATATACTGTGTCGCTACCATAGGAAGAAGCAAACCAAGCTCACAATGTCATTACCTCCCCCCTCTGAGAGGGCAGAATACCTGATCAAGTCGCTCGAGGATCACGGTCAAGGCGACTACATCGGCGAATCAATCAACCAACTAGAGCACTGCCTTCAAGCAGCACACCAGGCACAGAAGTCAGGTACGTCTACACCCATGACCTTTAATTGGCAACTCTAAATGGATGCGAAGGGGCACGATCCGACCTTATCCTGGCCGCTCTCCTCCATGATATCGGACAGATAATCCCACTGGCCGCAACGAAGGAGGCCCGCATGACATTAAAGGAAAACCACTCCGAGAATGTGGGACGTATGGGTCATGAATCAATTGGCGCCGAATTCTTGAGATCACTCGGGTTTGGCGAGAATGTTTGTCGCCTGGTCGGGAGTCATGTTGACGCGAAGCGGTAGCCACCCCTTTCAGTGCCAATATCAGGTTTATCCAGATCTCAGCTAATGTTTTAATAGATACCTGACAGCAGTGAGCGGTGACTACATGACCACACTCTCGTCAGCATCGAAGAAGTCATTACAGTTTCAGGGTGGTCCATTTAGAGGAGAGGAACTGGAGCGGTTCAGAAATGACCCGTTAAGGGACGAGATGGTGGCATTGAGACTCTGGGATGATGCTGCAAAGGTGCCTAATATTAAGGAAACGACACCAAGAGCCAGGGAGTATTTGAGCTTGGTAGTTGAACATCTGGAGAAAGAGGAAGGCGTGGAGGTGTAGGGTCATATACTATGCTTGACTTTATGCATGTCCCAATCAATCTTCAGTCTACAGCGCGGCACTATTTAAGCATTTGACAGCAACGCAATTGAGGGAAAACACGACGCTTTCCGAAAGACTAAACAGCCAGCCAGGATCGACCTTCGTTAGGGTTAAATTGCGGGTTTACAGTCGTGATGTATCACCATCCGCCGCCCATTTGTATTTTGGCTTAAGATGAATCTCTAATAACTGCCTCTCTATCTCTGCGCATTTTGCACAGCCTGACGAAGAGTGTTGGGGCGAGACTTAATCTCGTATCTTACAGGAGATGAAACTGGGTAGGCAGGCATATTGGCGATGTGCCCAGCATCCGAGAATATCTGCCGCCCAGGGAGAGACCTCTGGCGTATCTGATCGCTCCATCGTATGGATATAGAGATGCGGCTTGAGCTCGACGGCTGGCAACGAGAGGATTGGCCTGCCCGTGTGAGTTTCAAAGAACTATCTCAAGCCTGTGACAGTAGATAGGCCCGCTTCAAGCAGTAACTCCAGATCAGGCCGCGATCGGAACAAACCTGCGCCCTGCACTTGGGGTGATATCTTGCTGCACTTGACGATATCAAATTACGGCTGGAATGGTGTCGACTGAGAAGGGCGTGGGTATAAAATGTCTCTACGTTTGCTTGCAACGGAGTCTTCCCACGCACCACTCCGTCCCCAGTGCTGCAATTCACACACGAATCAAAGAACCGCCTCGTCTGAACTGCAGGGTATCGGCGATTGATCCCGAGTCTCCATTCGTCTCTATTTCATACGCCGTTTGACGCCCCACAGGCCGGGGTTGGAGTCATATATCAGACTTCGGGCGCTGACTGGCCGGTGAAAAGACAATAATTGTTGGAGACGTGGAGTAAATCTCCGCATATACCAGAGGCGTCTTTCTTTGCTGCCCCGTTATTCTTCCATTCTTCCAACATCTCGATTCTCCAGATGTCTGCCACCACCTCAACCGTGATCGCCCCGCTGCAGCAGGAGACGAGACACACATATGTCGAGGTGTACTCGAGAATCACTCCCATCCAGAAGCGATGCATGACGGCCCTTCTCGCCTCCTGCGGGTTTTCAGCCACAATGTCAACGACCAGTGTGCTCGCTGCTGTGCCCGAGATTGTGAGCGACTTTGGGACAACCGCGACCGTTGTGACCATCAGCAATGCCCTCTACCTCCTGATAATGGGACTATCCTCGTGCCTATGGGGCCCGGCCTCTGATGTTTTTGGCAGAAGAAAGGTCAGCCCCCGAGACACGATCTCAGCCCCTTTAAACCCACCTGATATCACTCTGGTCGGCTAGTTAATTACTGTAGATTTATCTGTACACGCTGGCTCTTTTCTGCAGTTTCTCACTTGCGACTGCCCTGTCGCCAACTATCGCCGGCTTCTTTGCATTCCGTGCAATCACAGCGTCCCAGGGAATAGCCTTTCTGATCCTGGGCTCGAGCTGCATCTCCGATATATACCATCCCGTATGTAAATATATCAGTCCAAGTTGAGTGCTAACAGCTGTATTTCAGAGCGAACGCGGTACTTCATTGGCCTGGTTCCTTGCTGGCTCGATGAGTGGCTATGCCTTTGGACCCGTTATTGGTGGCGCTATCGTCACCTACACATCCTGGAGAGTCATCTTCTGGCTACAGACCGGGATGAGCGGCTTATCATTGTTATCCATCTACTTCTTCCTCAAAGAGACTCTTCTTCCACTTAATCGGCAATATCAGACTTCTGAATTGGGTAGGACAGCCCCGCGGAAACTAGTTCTGAAGCTCTGGCAATGGATCAATCCCTTGGGGACAGTCAAACTATATGGACAGCGGAACCTTCTTTTTACAGTTCGTGCCCTTGACCTTGCCTCAGGTTTGGCAGTCTAGTTACTCGTGTGCCTACTGATGGCTGTCGTTGTAGATCCTCGCGTCCTCGGCACTGGTGTGGAATATGTATTCACTACTGACTCCCGTACGATATATCCTTAATCCACGCCTGAACCTAGCGAATCCATTACAGTCTGGACTGTTGTTCCTTGCGCCTGGAGCTGGGTATCTAGTTGGAGTCCAGACCGGAGGCCGTTGGGCAGACTTTGTGATGAAATACTGGACTGAGAAACGTGGGTACCGGAGACCAGAGGATCGCCTGTGGAGCTCTCTCTTCTTTTTAGGAATCATTAACCCCGGGGCTATGGTTGTCTATGGATGGATGATTGATCACCGAGTTGGTGGGATTCCTGTTCCCATAATTTGCATGCTCCTGCAGGGTTTCGCGCAAACCGCATCGTTCGTCAGCTTAAACGCGTATATTCTCGATGTCATGCAACACCGGAGCGGCCAGGCTTCTGGTAACTATCTCCACACACCGTAAGATAAAACGACGAACTAACGTTAATGCCACTAAAGCAAGCCATTATATGATGAGGTTTGCGGTTGGGGCCGTTGGAACAACAGTTTGCCTGCCGCTGATCCAGCACATCGGCATCGGATGGACCTCGACTATCTCGGCTGCGTTTCTCGTCCTCACTGCTGGATTGGTCTGCTGGACTCTAGTATCGGGCGAGTCCTGGCGCGAGTCATCGTCAGCACAATATACACAATAGACACAAGGCACCTATCCAGGACGGCATTGTCTTAGACTACAGCCATCGCTGCAAATCCTTCCTGCGAGTTAATACCGTGGTATTAGGCATGAGCCAGCTTCAGATTGGCTGCAGTAACCATATATACCGTGGTTCCAACATTAACTGATTCATCGTGCAGAATGACGTGAGAAGAGCCTGCATATTGCGGTTATGCATAGTATCTCATGAGGTAAAATCTGCTTGATTATATATTATCATTGGCAGGGACTTAGTAAAGCCCGTCTGCCTGTATTATTATACATTGGTGTCACCTGAAGTAGATCTTTCGTGCTTTGCTTGTCGGCGTACGGAATTCCGCACCCAGAAACATGATACCAGCGCCCAAAGAATAAGAAAGCCAAATAGAACACCCAGGGACAGGCCAAATGCAATGTGAAACTGTACTGTCCATATTATGGCCGACAGACAGCCGATGTAGACACAAACACCAAAGAACCACCAAAGAGTCAAATGCACAAACATGTTCTGGAAACCAATGGATCTTTCGTACCGAATGTTAAACCGGACGCGGAATTCACGGTCCTGCAGGCAATCAACCGCAATCATGTCCTCTGCAGCGTAGTAGACGAACGGGCGTAGTGGCAGACCCCTTCGTTCGGAATCGATCCCAATCGGTATGGGGAAGGGGATCAGGGTGATGAGCATCAGTACACCAAGGAACCCAATGAGAAAAGCAGGAGAGTAGAGATACAACACAGGAATCTCCCTTGTGCTACTCACAACAAAAGGAATCAAAGCACAGATCATGGATACCCCGTAGACCCACGAAGTTGCGTCGAGCTCCCAGCGCGAGTTGGATAATAGAGGAGCACACTCCTTGGGATATAAAACAAGACGACATACCCGAGCTACCAGGATATAGAGCTCGCCAAAGCCGAAGCTGATGATTGCATAGCCCAGGATGTGTTTGTCGAACTCGGGCTTCGTGAGTGGGCATTGATCTGGAATGCCTCCATGCGCTTTACAGTCGTCCCTCCACCGAGACATATGCAAGCCATGCCAGGAGTAGTAAATTATGCACGGCACCACCAGATCAAAGATCAAGATAGCAGGGGGTCCCAAGATTATCCATAGATGGTGCTTAGCCTTGGGACTTTTTTGTATGAGCTTTTCGGACGTTGGGTGCCGGGGAAGTGCCGGCTGGACGTGACGGTCGGGCGCATCTTCATCCATTTAGTATACGTCCATTGTTATCAGAGATATGATAGCATGAATATGTCCCTGCAACTGGTTTGTTTATAGATCGAGCCCATGATGTGTGACGTCATGAGTCATGTGAGGGCATCCGAGTTCCGTAGTATTTCCTATTTGGGATTTGCCCTAGCAGCCCTGGACAGTTTACAGAGCAATCAATAGGTAAGCAAGTTGCGACATCGATGAAGACAGGCTGGAATTGCATTGCCCATTGGATTCGTGCCGAGATCAATACTTTCACCATCAATAAGTAGAAATCACATACAGCAGCCCGAAAAGAATTAATGAGACCCAGCATCTAGGCTTTGGGAGGGGGATCCATCGGTGTGCTGGGACGTGGCTGGCGAGGATGACCGTCAGGATTTTCCTTGAGACGATGCTGGATAGATGTGCTGATTGGGACGTAGCAGGCGAAATTGTGTACGCAAAACTGCCTGAAATTGGGCCGACCAGCTGTCCGATCAAGTTTGTTGTGTGATTTGGCAAGAGATATATATATATATATATGGATGTATGTATAAAACTTGCATAATCAGCTATGTAAATGCTTACTCAGCAAAAACGTACCCTGATTTATGCGTGGGTCTACCTACACTGGAACAAATGGCAGAACCAGCGCCAGTTCCACTCTGATACCTGGTAACTGAACAGTTGTACGTCATTGGGCCCATCCGGTTTACATCACTGTCGCCTCCAAATATTTCATGCGATTGCCCCTCATCGAGTCGCCAATTCATTCCTCTATCCATTCCGCACCTCAACCACCAGCCATGGCACCCACCACCAGAAAGATCGTTTGCTTCTCAGACTTCGATGGCACTATTTTCATGCAGGATTCAGGTCATGTACTGTTCGATAATCTAGGCTGTGGCGAGAAGCGCCGTCAGGAGCTGGACCAACAGATCAAGTCGGGCGAACGTTCATTCCGCGATGTCTCAGAGGAGATGTGGGGGTCATTGAATGTCCCCTTTGAAGACGGGTTCAAAATCATGGAAAAGGAGTTGGATATTGACCCTGGCTTCCATGAATTTTACCAGTTCTGCGTCGCCAATGGCATTGAGTTCAACGTGATCAGTGCAGGGCTTAAGCCGATCCTGAGCAACGTGCTGGCCACTTTTCTCGGAAAGGAAGAGGTACGATGATAATTGACAGTCCGCTGAGGGTTCAGTCTCACTGATGAATTTGCGAATAACAGGCTTCCCAAATCGGAATCGTTGCCAACGACGCGCAGATCGAGCCCGATGGCTCCGAATGGAAACCTGTTTGGCGGGACAACACTGAACTCGGCCACGACAAGGCGCTGTCCGTCAAGGAGGGTCGCGAAATAGCGGCAGCTGAAGACGAGAATGGAGAGGTCCCCCTTATCATCTTCATCGGCGACGGTGTATCCGACCTGCCGGCTGCGCGAGAAGCAGATGTGCTCTTTGCCCGGAAGGGGCTGCGCTTGGAAGAATACTGCATCGAGAACAACGTCCCCTATACTGGATTTGACTCCTTTTCCGAGATCAGGAGGGAAGTTGAAGCCATCATGGAGGAGGATCAGGACAAGACTGGCGGAGTGGGCACGCCCGCTCGCTTCAATCCTCGGGCAAATATGTGGCGGCGTGTCTCGAGCAGGCAAGCTGTAAGTGCAGGCTCTCTAAAGGCCTATTGCTTATACTAACTGGTACCAGGTCCCCAAGTTCGTTGCTGCCACGCCCTCCAAGGAAGACAAGATGTTCTTGTGGCCCGAATTCTCCGAATACAAACCGCGAAACCAGACGAACAATCCTTCCTCATAGCGTCTGGGATAGGCTCCTTTTGTTGCACAGTGCTCGGGGCGTTAAGGTCAGATAGACAGCATGTACATAGATGAATGTGAATAAACCAGATCTAGACGGAGCATACAACTGCAAGAAGAATTTCAAAGTATTCACGTATTTTTAGATGGTGGGAGGGTTTAGGTTTTTTTTATTAAGCATAAGCCATGGCAATCCATGCTTCAAGGTACTCCTAGAATCGAGCGAAATAGTTACCTAACTACTTAATATTAGTCATTGGTTCTAATTAAATTACTTAACTAACGTTTATTAGTTGTTGGAGATGGCTTTGGCAGCAGACTCCAACTCTGCTCTCCCAGCGTTGGATCCCAACTGCCGGCCAAGAACCGCAATCCAGCGGACGCTTGCCGTACGCGCAAATATAGGTCGCGCCGCCAAAAACCGTAGGTTGTGCTTCCCATCGCTGTGGCCACGCTGACAACTGCAGATGTGACAATTGCCGACGGCGCCGAGTGTGCTGCTTACGCACCGAGAATGAACCCTGCTCCCTATGTCAGAGCCGCGGTCTACAGTGTACTTTTGTGTCTTTACCGAACCCAAAGTTCCGTGCAATGGTGTCGGCAGATGAAATAGATCAAGCAACTACTCAACGGTTACCGGCCGGGGGAGAAACCGTGGACAAGGCTGCTTCCAGTGGTCCTGGGACGGAGAAGACGGAGGAGACCTTGCAATATGTCGGCCTAACGGGTGACCAGGATCCCTTCATTCTGCGATTCTGCCGAACGAAGCGTATCGAGGGAAGCACTGGCATATACCTGGGTAGCTCTTTTGTATCCCGTTCGCCGCTGCGGTCAAATATTTGTTGCGCGTGGATAGGGCTGTACAGGGCGATTCGTCCCGCAACGCGCAACGGAAAATACTCCAACTGCCATCCTCCGAACAGAATCATATTATTGGTAGATACCGTGCGCAACTCCAGTGGCGCGGAGTACAACGCGGGCAGGGGCGCAATTGGCTCCGTTCGATCATTATATAGACTCACCCCCCTGCCCGCACCCCATACAGATTAAAGATAATGACATTTGATGCATGTAAATATGGGTTTAATCAGCTCCCGAAAGCTAGACATCCTGTCTGAGATGACATGGCGCGTGTTGGGCATTTATCTATTTGTCTCGGTAAGTCGAAGCTTCTGCGCTTGGATAACAAACATGCCGGCTATATGCAGTGCTAACTCCCTGTAGTTTGGATCGTTTGTACGTTCATACAGGTCCTTTGGCCAGTACAGTGCTGATTGTGATTAGAATTTCGGCTTCGACCTCGCCTGGTGGTCGTCTTGTCTCGGGCTTCAACAGTTCGCTGACGACTATGGTGTCTCGCCGGGCCCTGGTCAGGCTAATGTGATTCCAGCTGCCTGGCAATCTGCTGGAACAGGAACTCCGAACGCCGGGATGGCAATCGGCTGTATTGTCGGCGGCTACTGCAATGCATACATAGGCAGGAAAATGACTATAATAGTGTTGGCCGTTGTATCGATTGTGGGTGTCGTGCTACAGTGTGCCGTTCCAGTGAGTCCAAGCCCGAGGCGACTACTTGCGAATTGGATATATCGCCTGACATCTGAAAGTCATACTGGGCTGTCATCGCTGGCCGCACCATCAACGGTATCTCCATGGGAATGGAAGCCAACGTGATCCCAACCTACAGCGCCGAGCTCGCACCCGCGGCCATTCGAGGCTCGCTTGTCAATTTCTATCAGTGGTGGCAGATTGTCGGCAATATCGTGTCCGCGGGCTGTATTTATGGCACATCGCAGATGTTGTCGGGGCAGTGGCAGTATAAGCCCGTCATGATTGCGCAGGCAGGCGTGCCATTGATCCTGCTCTGCGGCGTCTGGTTCATGCCTGAGCCTCCAAGGTCGGTATCACCCTTTTCGACAGTATACTCTACATTTTACTCTGCATAGAGTCCAGTACTAAGCAGAGAACATACTACAGGTGGCTCCTCATGAAGAACCGACGCTCCGACGCGCAGACGGCCCTCACATCCATCCGCAAGGGCAAATCAAGTCCCAGTGAAGTGTGTCTAGAGCTGTCAGTTATTGAAAGTGCACTCGAAGAGCAACAATCGCTCGCCGCAAGCACCACATACTTGGACTGCTTCCGCGGCGCGAACCTCCGCCGCACCCTCATCGCCGTCCTCGTCCAGGTCATGCAGCAAATCCAAGGCAACAGCTTCATGAACAACTACCTCGTCGTCTTCCTCATTGTCTTCCTACAGCGCATTGGGATCCAGAACGGGCTACAGATCTACCTTGCGCAGAATGCGACACAGCTTGGTGGCGTTACGCTATCGTTCTACTTCACCGATAAGATTGGGCGCCGGCCGCTGTTGATTGTGTCGTCGTTTTTCATGGCTGTGCTCATGTGGACCGTTGCTGGGCTAGGCGCGTACACCGAAATCCGGGGCTCAAGCAAAGCACAAGGGTGCGTTGGTGCTATATTGATCTACCAAGCCATCGCAGCGGGCTGCTGGGGCAGCTGTACATGGATCACGACGTCTGAAGCTGCCGCCGCGGCGGTGAGGGAGAAGACCATAATGACCGCGACATTTGTTAGTTTCTGTATGGTGCTGCTGGTTACGTACATCAACCCGTTTGTCCAGGACCCCGGGTATGGAGGTCTTGGAGCCCGGGTCGGGTTTGTGTATGGTGGGTGCTCGCTTCTGGCCCTTGCGTGGGCATTCTTCTTCCTGCCGGAGCTCAAGGGGAGGAGCTTGGAGGAGCTGGATGAGATGTTTGCGAGGAGGATACCTACAAGGAAGTTTGGTGATTATGTTTCGCCGACTGGGGCCGATGTCACCAAGGCGTAGAATTTCGCTGCAGAGAGTGAAGAGGCTACCAAATGACGACGAGACTGGGTTGGGCACCTGGGGAATTGATGATGGGTGTTTCCTTGGATCCTTATTGAAGGATACTACAGATTCAAGTAATAACACTTTGACTAACTTCTTAGACTAAGGTTCTTCTACTAATATATCTAAATTTCTTATTCTTACTAGATACTGGGAACTAACCACCTTATCCATGGGACAGGAAAGAGAGTCAAGTAAACCTAAGTCTTATACCTGGCCTGGACCTTTATTCAAGCCATTACTCGGACTACCATCATAACCTCGAGGTAAGTCAGCTGCTTATCGTTTGCCAAATCTTTCCATACCAGGTCGTGGGAGTGGTGGTTTCCCAGAACTCCTGCTCGAGCTGCAGATGCCCGGTATAGAGATCCGCAGCCAGAGGCTGGACGAAGTGTGTGCGGTAGATGAGCTTGTGACCCAGGTACAGGATAACGAACAAGATCAGACTAATATACGCCACAAAGAAGTTGGACACGCTAAATGCTGGAACCCATGCGGTAAAGCCCTGCGTGAGGATGATGACGATATTGCAAACGAGCCCGTACCATGCCAGGTATGGTTGCCACATCGCCCTGTAGGGAAGCAGCTTGCGCGACATGTTCTGGGCCTTGAGTGCGCGCATGAATCCGATATGGCAAGCATTCAGCGTGGTCCAGGTGATGAAGCCTGCCACCCCACAGATATTGAGAAGCCAATTAAACACAGTACTCCCGGAACTGGACACATTGAGGAAACCAAGCAGGCCGAACGCAGCTGTGATGGCGACACTATAGTACGGGACACCTCGAGCCGATGTTGTTTTCACCCATTTAGGGGCAAAGCCTTCTTGTGCCAGACCGATTAAAACACGGCTGCCACTGTACACATTGGAGTTTGCTGCAGAAAGCACGACTGTCAGTAGAACTGCGTTGATGATGCTGGGCAGGACTTTGACGCCGGCCAGCTTAGCAGCAATGACGAAGGGGGATGCGGAGGCATCAGTAGCTCCAGATAGCAGGTTCTGATTATCATACGGCACCAGGATCCCAATAAAGAAGATGGTCGCAATAAAGAAGAGCAAAATCCGGACAAAACTCTTGCGGATGGCAGAGGGGACAGTCTTCTGGGGGTTTTCTGCCTCTGCAGCTGCAAGGCCGACGAGCTCCGTGCCCTGGTAGGAGAAGCCAGCTTGTATAAGGACAGCCCAAAAGCCGACGAACTTTGCAGTCGGTCCTGGTGGAAGCAAATACGAGGCGAAGGGTCCAGGATGAACCCAATAATGGAACCCAAGGTAGCCTTCCTTGCCAGCACCAGCATTGATGCAGATCGAGAAGATGAGGAATCCCACGATGGTGACGACTTTGACACTGGAAAGCCAGAATTCCATTTCACCGTAGAAATTCACCGGCAAAAGGTTCAGCACAGTGACTACCACCCAGAATATGGCGATGAAGATAGATATCGGGATTGAAGCGTCCCAGTACTGAATGATGAGGCCGGTGGCAGTCAGCTCGAGGGCAAAGTTGACTGCCCAGGAGAACCAGCAGATCCAGCCCATGGCAAAGCCCAGGCTGGGGTCAACAAACCGGGTTGCATATGTCATGTACGCGCCAGGAATCGGGATGTAGGTTGCCACCTCGCCCAGAGATGTCATGACGGAGTAGACAAGGGTTCCGACAAATATATAAGCAATAAGAGCGCCGACCGGGCCTGCGTGGGCAATGGCAGTCCCGCTGCCGATAAACAGTCCTGTTCCGATGGTACCGCCTGGTGTTGTAGTAGTTGTAAGTAGGCGATTGCGGCAGTGAGTAGAACGACAACCCACCAATTGCTATCATCTGGAGATGTCGACTCTTCAGCCTCCGTTGCAGGTCTGGCAAGGGGTTTGACCCGTTCCCTGCATCCTTTTCGGTGGTGAGATCGTATATGTCCCCTGCATGGTTGCTCTGAATGGAAGGGTCGTGGTTCGCGGTATCCTGCACTGGCTTGGATGTTTCATTGCCCTGCCGCTCAATGTCCATATCGAGACGTCGCTATGTTGAGGCGTCGAGAATGTGGGCACTGGAGTGGTTATAAAGTCGACAGCGGCAGGCAACTTGAATAGGACGGCTCGTGGGCGATAACATAGGAATACAGTCATAAACGGGTCAATTTCGCATTCAGAGAGTAGGTCAAGAGAATGATATAGAGTACGTACAGAAATGCCGACTTTATACCAGAATCCCCGGAGACGCCATACTACGGCTCGCGGGGATATCCTGGAGACGTTTGGGGTAACTCGTGGGGTTCACGACCGGATAATAAGCGGTGGATACGGAGACTTGGGGTAATCGGAGCTGACTCCATACTATTATCTTCTGTAACTGTGGAAGCCTTTGCAGTGTTGGAGAGAAGCTTTGCTGGGATAGCGTCGACTTTCCTCATTGGGACAAGCGACAACCGGGACTGTTCCCGGCCTGCACAACCGGCCCGGATGCTTCAATTATCTACTGGAGTTTTCTATTACTCACAGTTTGAACTCCTTGATCCCCCGCTGCGCACTGACTGCAAAAATACCCACAGTATCGGGTACCAGATCCTCCGCACTTACCAAGATGTGCTTGGATGTGAACCACTATCCATGCCCTGACTATATTTATGGAGTACCACCTCTACCTCTACCATGGGTCAGATATTGACTCTACTTCTCCGCGCAGCCTCAGGCTATGCAACCTTGGTTGGCCACTTTTGAACGATAACCAAAGGAGTCAGCTTCATGTTGGTAAATGAGATACGAGTCTTATGTGGTTGAGGATTGTGAAATGAATGTTTTGCTGGAGTAGGTGAGATGTCGCTGATTTTATAGTGTCTCTTTAACACCCCAGCCATATACAGTTTATATAAATAGCATAAATAAAAATGTTAACTAATGACTTGGTAAGGCTAATTGAGCTCTAGTCATGACCATGTTGCCTGGAGGCTGGATATTTAGGCAGAACAATACTGGCAACGTCATAGGGTTAGGGCGGCTTAAGTAGGATATCCATATCGGAGGCGCATAGACTAATGGACGTTTCTGATCTTGTTCGTGCACTGTACGGAGGAGCGTGGGAGAAGGCTGAGCCTGGGGCAGTGCTGAACATAAAATCATTCCTTGGCGGTCATTATTTCGACAGACACGGTCTCTTTGGCCTCTGCCGATCAGGCTGTAGTTGCAGTTAAATAATCTCAGGAGGTCCGTTAGGATATGATCTGAGAGACTATAATCTAACAAATATCAATGTACCATAGAGAAGATCTCCTCCCAGACTCCCACCGGCTGCGCCACTGTGTCATGATCGGTCCCTTTAATCACTTTACACTCGAAGTCAACGCCTTCAACACCCGGTGCATTCCAACACTCTTGAAAATACTTCTGCCATGTCGGCCACTGAACATGCCACCCCCACCGTGGCGATCCAACACTCGGCGTACAGATTCTGGCTGGCTTTCGGTTACGCCCTCCTGGCGCTTTTCTCGTGGATAATGATGGTGATCCTCACCTATCGGCCAGTGACCACTCGCCACTACAACGACGTGGCGGCAGATCCCCAGCTCTACGCCCAAAACCAACAATGGTATACCGCCGTCCGGGTGATGCAGGCAATCGTTGCGATTCTCACCCTCCCCATCACCTCCACGGTTTGTTCCGGTGCGGCTGTCATTTACGCCCAGCGATGCCGTCCCACCGCGGCAGACAAGTTCACTCTCCCCCAGCTGATGATGCTCGCGGACAAAGGATGGGCGGACCTTCGGAAGATTTGGAAGATGATGCGGATGGAGAACGGGTGGAAGCAATGTGGCAGTCGGTTCTTAGTCGCAGCAATGGTTCTGAATGTCCTGGGCCTTGTCATCCAACCTATTCAGGAGATCTTTCTCTCCTCAGTAATCGTGAGAATCCCAACGGAAACTACGGAGTTATCTCTGCCTTTGGTAGATATCCCCGACAGGTTCGACAGAATGACCTTCAGCGACCTCGGATACTCGATGATCGTGACCCGTAAGGCGCTGGAGACGACCGACATTGACCAGGTCCAGTCCCTCCTCTGGGGTGGCTCCAATGCCAGCTGCACGTTTGACGCCGCAGAGTACTTGCTGGACTCATGCGAAACAGGTGGCCTCTCATTGCGAAACATGTCTCAACTCCCGTCTGCGTTCCTGGCTCCTGTTCCCAGTGGGTTTAACACCGGCCTCAAACGAGACCAGTTTGTCCCCCGGATCAACTCGACTACAAGCTTCGAGCCTATCACCGCGGCAGAGTTTCCATCTGATTGCGGTGATATCCCAGGTGCCTACTATGTGCACTATTCCAACTCATCCGTTGAGTCCAATGGTAAAAGGCTATCCTGGTCGTTGCGCGCCTGTATGCCTGGTGACTACGCCCTGACGCCGTGGAAAGCACCCGGGACCGGCAAGACTTCACTGAGGAGCTGTACGTTGAGTATACCACGGAGAGAGAGTCTGCCCCAATGCATGAACACCTACAGGAAGCCGTCGAGAACAACCGTGAGGGCACGCGCTTCCGGGTCGGCGTTGCCACCACAGGCGGATATTTCGAACTGCCCAATTACGCCAACGATCTCACTCCTGGGCCCCTGATGGACAGAGACCCCAGCCGTGTCTGCGATCCCCCGTGTCGAAAACCGAATCTGACTCCCAGTTCCCCTGCTCGCGAGACTGCCCCCGACGGCAGTTCCTTGAAGGACGTGTATACTGGCTACTACGAGGACTTCCGGATTCCCGAATTTGCCCCCAACAAGGGGCCCCTACTGACGGTGGCTCTCGCTCTCTTCGGCCCAGGGTCCCTCCCAGACCGTCTCCTGCGCTCTCCGAACCTCTACACCAATCCACCGTCGTTTGCAAGACCGCCGCTGTGTGTTGATCGGGTCCCACTTGGCGGGCTTATTCCCTCGTTGTATGGTGTCATCTTCAACGATTCATACACTAGCCAGCTCCTCTCTCGGACAAATCGATGCCTCACGGACGATAACAAGGCGAATAGTATGGATATCATGGTCAGCTGGCTTGCGAACTTTAATGCAAAACCAGAGGTTATACAGAATGTATTCGCGGCTGCGGCGTTTCTAGCGAGCCAGGCCTGGATGCTGGACAACCGGGAGGGAGACCTCCAATTTATACGCTTGGATCCGGGTACGGAGTCTACAAAGCCGGTGATATCAACGGCGGGTGTGATTGTGGTGTCGGTCCTCTTGACAGTAGACCTGGTCGGCTTGTTGGGTTTGGCGATGTATGCGTGGGTGTATCCCCGGTGGACCGACGAATTGGATTCACGGGCGATGATGCGCATTGGGAACGTACTGGGTCGAAAGGGGGTGACGGGGCCCAGATGGCTGTGCTCCACGAGATGTCTGGCAAGATGGGCGACTCCGAGGCCACAAAGCCGGTTGGGAGGGTTGCACTGGGGGCAACGGCTCCATTACGAAGCAAAAGGAAATATACGGCAGCCATTGAATAAGAACTCAGCCGGTTCCATGTGTGGTCTAAACGCGCAGTCCTGTGTGCTTATACCAGATGCAAGGCCTTTTATGAACAAACATATAGCAACTAAACGATCTCTACTCCAACGCTCTACTCGCAATGTTTTGGATTGATCATGTCCTCTCGGACAGGCATGGAATATAAGAGTAAGTGATCGACAGCCGCCAAGGGTCAGCACCAGCAGAGATTTCTCCAATTCCAACAGCGACCAGAACAGCGCAACCAGCCTCCTCTAGCACAACGAGGATAATGCGCCCAATATGTTTGTCCAGTCGCGCCGCCTGCTGCTAATTACAGTCGCTCTGGGTCTCTGCATCCTTCTGCTCCACCGACGAGAGCGAATCCGCGAGTGGTCGATCGTCTGCCGCAGGACCACGCTGGCAACAGCACAATCGGCGTAAGCCAGCCACCCCACACTCTTCACTCTCTTCACTCTCTTCACACTCCTTTATACTCCGTAGTCCGTACTGACTACTGACACCCTCTAGTTCCAACAAATATTCGCCCTGTCGCAGCGCCCCTCATGGCGCACCCGTGGGCTCGATGCTGCTGCCAACCTGACGGGGCTGGACATCACCATCCCACCACAGCCCCCCGTGGACAACCGTCTTGCTGAGGCCTTTGCAAGCATCGAGCCCCACATTGTCGATGCGCAGCAGCCAGCGCCCGGGGCAAGCAAGGCATGGCTCGCACACCTGGACTTGCTCAAGCATGTCTACCAGTTGGGCATTGAAACTGCCCTGATCATCGAGGACGACGCCGACTGGGACACGGCACTACGCCAGCAAATGCAAAACATCTCGCTGGCGGTGCGCAATCTTACCAACGTTGCAGAGACCGACTTGACGCCTTATGGTGATAGCTGGGACGTGCTCTGGCTTGGGCATTGCGGCGAACAGTGGGATGACCAGATCGAGACCGTAGTCTTTGACGACGCCCATGTGAACCCGCATCAAGACTATCATGGCTTCTGGCCGGACGAGCTGGCTCGTCTACCGGATCTCAAGCGGGCAGTGTACTGGTCCTCCAGCCCCGTCTGTACCTTTGCGTACGCTGTCTCCCACGAGGGCGCCAGGAAGATTCTGCATGTGGCCGGCGCTGGCCAGGATGAGGCGTTTGATGTCAAGCTGCAGCACGAGTGTCAGAGACAGCGCCTTGCGTGTATCTCGGTGGTGCCAGAAGTCTTTCACCAGTACTTCCCGCCGCCCGAGTTTGACGTCAAGAGCGATGTGGATGTTGGCAACCACAAGGATGATGCGGCGCAGGACGACGCATTCCAGTCGCTCATGGGCTCTACCGAGAACATTGTATACAGTGCCCGGTGCCAGGCGTTGTGGGGGAAGAAGTGTCCACGTATAGAGATCCCTGACTGAGTCTTGTACGTAGTAACCATGCAGGCTGCATTATCAAGAGACTTGTTTCAATTAAACTATAGGAGTATTGACACGAGCAACATGACGAACGTGATAAAAAGATTGAATGATTGAATGTATTAAATAATGTAATAACTTAGACCCTCAACCCTACTCAACACGCCATTTGCATCAGGGGTTGGCGGGTCGCGTTGCAGGCTTTTCTGGTCGGCACCGCAGCATCGCCACTTCAAGTCTCGACTCGCTTGTGGCTTCCAACGTTCTAGTTCGTGTTCAGGAGACTACGTGCTTTGCACATTGATTCTCGTTCGAGGCCTAATCCAAGTGAACAAATCAAGCACTCGCGTCCTGCCAATGGCCGACAACGCCTATCCATACGACACTGGTCGCGTGCGCGAACTCCTCAAGCAGAAGCGCAAGACTCGCGGGATCCGATCCTGTTTTCCCTGTCGTCATCGCAAGGTGAGATGCAATGGCGTAGTCCCCTGTTCCAGCTGAACCAACGAGGGACAAGAAGACCAGCTTCGTCAGTGGCCAGTCGCTGCCTGATGGCATTGATATTTCGCGCTCCAAAGGCCGGCTGTTCTGGACAAACATGGGCCACGCGACGTCGACCCATGATGGCTCGGTCCACTCGGCGAACATCGACGGTTCCGATGTCAAGGCTCTACTGACGCCGGGGACGGTGCACACCCCGAAGCAGCTCATAGTGGACGACAAGTCGCGGAAGGTCTACTTCTGCGATCGCGAGGGCATGAGCATCCACCGGTGCGCCTTTGACGGATCGCAGCATGAGATGCTTGTCCGCACAGGTCAACTTGATTCAGCTGAGCATCGGGGCGACATGACCAGATGGTGCGTTGGGATCGCCATCGATACCCTCCGGGGATATGTGTACTGGACGCAGAAGGGGCCCAGTAAGGCTGGTCGAGGCCGGATATTCCGGGCGGGTATTGACCTGCCTGCTGGCCAGACTCCTGAGAGTCGCTCCGATATTGAACTGCTGCTGCAGGGGTTGCCTGAGCCAATTGACCTGGAATTGGACCAGGAGTCGCAGCAGCTGTATTGGACTGATCGTGGTGAGCACCCCTTGGGATGTTCGTTGAATCGCGCGGATCTGAGTGGATTGTCCGAAGCTGGCGGAGCAAGTAGCAGAAAGGAGATTTTGGCACGCCATTTCAATGAGCCCATTGGACTGAAACTGGGGGGTAAGGGAGAGGCATATGTTGTTGATCTTGGGGGGAGTGTCTACCAGGTCAAGGATGGAAAGAAGGTTCTGCTGTGGAACGACAATAAGTGCTATACGGGAATCTCTCTGTAGCGAAGGAGTAGGAAAGAGTGAATTATATGTTTGAGGATGTAAGAACCAGCTCTAAGCAATAAGTTGATGTCTAACGAAAACTAGGTATAAGGTATTAATCTAGTAATATAGCTAGACCTAGGGCTAGTCTTATAATACAACTATAACTATACCTATTAGAACTACGGTATCAGCACTAAATATATTGCCGAAATTACAATAGTAAGCTACCCAGCCCCCAAGTTCTAACGTAACTAGCTAGTTAAAATCCAACTGTCCTGACGAATCTGGCTCTGGTGGGCCTCTGAATACTAAATCCGACTGTTAGTGACGTAAAGAGGAAAAGAGGAAAGGGTGGTGGTACTTACTTGTCCTTGCGTAACAAAAGTACCATATGATGCTCAGCAGGATCAAACCAACAAAAACCACAGCAGCATAGCTCATAGAGGTTGGGGTCACTGGAATACTGACTGGCATACAGAATAGAACAACCTGGAACAGAATCCAAGCTAGGGCGACTGAATTAACGGCCAGCCCAAGACGATGTGGCAATTTCCAGCGCGCCTTATTGACCTCCTGGCGTCCGGTGAAGATACTAATAGCTAGCGGGACACCGTAGGAAGTTGCAAGAGCAATGACACCAACAGATGCAAATGCTGTGAAGGCACTGCTGCTTCCAATGTATATAATTCCCAGTAGCATTTCCACAACTGTCACTAGCCCTAGTGCAGCGAGCGGCTGGCCGTAGATTGTCCGAGACCACCATGCGGATAATGGAAGGGCATTGTCCCGTGAAAAGGCCCAGGTGCATCGGGACGCGGTCGTGGTGACACTGATTGCACAGAAAAGAGTGACAAAAAGGACTAGAGCCATCAAGAACATGGTCACGGCCTTTGAGCCTGTGATGGCGAGCAGAATAGTGGGAAGCGGCTGGTTGTACACGGTTTCAGCAATGATGTCTCCCACTGGTGGAAGCGTGAAACATATGGGCAGGACGAAGAGCAGACATATCAACCCGCCAATCACTGGAACTAGACTAATGGCTTGGGCAAGCTGGATTTCAGGATCGGTACACTCCTCCGCCATAGATGTGGCCATGCCGAGCGCTGAGAACGTATACGCAGGAGGCAGCAGACCGATAAAGAATCCGAAATTGCCCCAGCCAGACAGGCTCGGATCGAAATGACCAAGGGCATAGGATGCAGAATGCCTCCCGGTTTTTGCAGTGGCAGAAACAGCTATGGCGATGGCCAGTGTAGTGATCAAGACAAACGTGGCTGCGACGGTATCAACCAGGGGAAGCAGGGAATTGCATGTCGAGCATATCGCAAATGTTAGAAGGCATGCTAGCCAGAATATCAAAAGGACCTGCCAAGTTGATGGCTCCCATGCTGGTTCATAGATTGCCACAGTTGCCATCAACATGGACACAAAGCCGAAATTGACCGACAATGTGATGGTCCAGTGGCCTATCAACCAGAGCCAGCCTGTTGTAAAAGAGAAGAATCGTCGTTTACTTCGCTCGACTTTCATCAGTCTGTATGACCAGTAGTAAACACCAGATGAGGCGGGATATCTCGACGCGAGTTCTGATAATGACAATGCCAGACACCAATCGAGCACCAACACCACTAGAAGCCCAACGAAAATTGCCAGTGGACCACCTCCATATACGGCGTTCAGTAGAGAGCTGCCAAGGCCATACGGGACTGCTGTGATTGACAAGGACAGGAAGATAATTGTAGACATTCGTCGATTCGGCTGCAGTTGGGCTTCGTAACCAAGTCCTGCATTCCTCACGCTACCAACATTGGCAGACTCGATTCGGTCCAGGGGGGGAGGTTCCCTCTTCTCGGTGATCGACATGGTGGGTGGGAAGGGGGTGGTAAGATGAGAGACAAGAAAGAGGGTTGACAATGGGAAGTGCCCGATTTCTTGTCAAAGGAGGCATTATATGAACGACTCTCATCCAGCATAAGGGTTCCCAGGGTGCACAGCCTGGAAGCAAGCCCATATCCATGATTAGAGGAAGGTGATGATAACTAGCTGGATGGGGAAAGTACTGGCAGCTCCGGAATGCGGGGAGGGGATATAATACTGGAAAGGGCAATCTGCGGAAGACGATGCACAGTGTCTAGAGGTATCAGCAGCATGGGGATGTGGAGGGAGTGCCAGACAGGGAATATCACTTTGCACGGACCCTCCCCAGACTCGGATTGTCAATATCGCTTATATGTGCCCGGTTAGGAACTCCAAGCGCGCGATTCGCAGCACTGAGGAGAGTAGCTACTACTCGATACGAACGTATCCCATATGTTATGGCGTCCAGGACGTCCAGACAGCACTGTGAAAAAGTGGTCTTAAAGATCGTCACAGGCGGAGATCATCCCAGTCAGAGCTACGGACGGAGACATGTTTGCTTATTGTTTGATCGCCAGAAATTATTCTCAAGTTTATGCGTTGAGAACTGCCCTTATCATTGTAGGAAGGATGTGTCTAGAGTACTCTATTGACATGGCAACTCAATGATACCCAAACTCTGCATATCCCCAAGACCCAAATAAACAATCTCACAGAATGGCTTCCACTTCAATCTCAACTTGCATTCCCTCCACCCCCAGTTTCTCGATCTGGACACATGTCCAGATGGGCCGGTGCTTAGGCATGTGCTTCTTGAATCCGGCAATCACGAAATCGGCAGACTTTTCGATATCGGTGTGCAGAGTACGAACCGCGTAGACGTTGTCCCATGACAGACCAGAGTTTGCGGCGCGTAAGGCCTTGGAAACGTTTCCGAAGGCCAATTCAACTTGCTTCTCGACGTCGGTCGGAATGTTGCCGGTGAAATCCCAGCCACCTTGACCAGATGTCTTGACAATGTTGCCGACTATAACAGCTTGAGAATAATAGAGGTCGCGGGACTGGTCCTCAACTTCCTTGTAGACTGAGTAACTAAGTGAAGCCATTTTCTGAGAAGGTGTAGTTGGCAATATTGGTTCTGAATGCAGAATTGTAAGGGAGAAATGATGGTTATCCTTATCATCTTCTCTGGGATACAGGCCTTTTATGTTTTGATGTCTTTTGCTATGCTCAACAAGATGACGTCTCATACCGCGTTTAATTTTTACTAAATGAGCGAGTTTTCCCGCAAGAATATAGGGGTTTGCCATGTATGTTATTGAGCACATCCACGGGAGTTTCTGTAGCGCGACTCGGGCGCTCTACGCGCTTCACAATCTCCCTATAGCCTGCTAAGCAGGGGAAAGTGTGAAATCGGCCGAGAACACCTTAATTGGTTTAGTCATGGGGGTCCTCTGGATGTCGTCAATTCGAATCTCCACATGACGATATAGCTAGATTGGAAGCATGCTGTACAAGCCAACGAACCTCAACAACTCCCAGCAAGATTGCCAAGTAATATACTCCATTTCAATCATTATATGAATAATTATAATCAAAAGGCTTCTGGCATTTGATAGTTCATTAATTTGGACGACTAGTACTATCTACTCCATAACACGAACCAGAGACAGATCATGCTTACATTGATCACCATCAGAGGTCAAGACCCAAGTTTACTGTGGTATTTGTGAGTTGCGTGAGATCATCTTGCCTAGATGTTTGAGGGCTTACCATGAACTGCCTTGACCTGTGTATAGGATGAGAGCGCATACGCACCCAGCTCGCGGCCAATACCAGATTGCTTGTATCCACCAAACGGAATCCCGAAGTGAGAGTCTTGGGAGCTGTTGATCTAAAACGGCGAACAAATCAGTCAGCTGTGATTGAAGAGTCTCAAAATTGCACGCAACACGCAATGCACTCACCCAGACGGTTCCAGCTTGGAGACGATTGGCAACACGGTGGCTCTTTCTAATATTCTCGGAGAAAACAGCAGCTGCCAAGCCATATGTGGTGTCATTTGCCTTCTCAATGGCCTCTTCCTCAGCCTTGAACGGGGCAATCGTAACACAAGGACCGAATACTTCTTCCCGCGAGATAGCCATAGAGTTCGGGACATCTTGGAATACAGTTGGCTCGATGAAGAAGCCTCTGGTGCCACTGCGGACTCCACCAGTTGCTTGCTTCGCACCGTCACTTTTCGCCCCCTCGATAAACTGTATAATTCTGTCCAATTGAGCCTGGGACACTTGAGGTCCGTGAGTGGTTGCTTCATCAAAGGGGTCCCCGATTACAGTGGACGATTTGACTTCCTGAAGGAAGGCCTCCAGGAACTTCTGATAAATCCCTTCCTGGACGTAAACCCGAGAGGTTGCAGTGCATACCTGACCCATGATCCCGGCACAAGACCATTTTACAGCTTGTTCGAAGTTTGCGTCATCGAAAACAACGAGGGGACTCTTGCCTCCAGTTTCGAGCGTCACGTTCTTTAGAGAGGCTGAGCTGGATTTCATGATTTGACGTCCAGTCGCTGTTGAGCCTGTGAAAGCCAACTTATCAACTCCCGGGTGCTCGACAATTGCTGCTCCCGCCTCACGACCAAAACCATTGACAATGTTCACAACACCAGGGGGGAAGCCAGCCTCCTTGATAAGTTGTGCCAGGTATAGGGCGGAGAGGGGGGTTTGTTCAGCGGCTTTTAGAACAACTGTGTTGCCTGTTGCCAAAGCTGGGCCTAGTTTCCAGGCCACCATCTATAATGATCATAATCACTAATGTAAGAGCGTGCTCCATGAACTGGTATATAGCATCAGGTCTTCCAACGTACCATAACTGGGAAATTCCATGGGATGATCTGCCCGCAAACGCCTGTCAAAATTGGTCAGTCGGGTATGGCTTAAACACTTTGAGAGCAGGGTAGAAGTGCTTGAACATACCAATAGGTTCATGGCGAGTGAAGGCCAGCTTGGCAGGGCTGGTCTCGATTGTCTGGCCAAAGTTCTTGTCTGCCCAGCCACCATAGTACTGGAATACCGAGATCGTCTCAGGGACATCTTCAGTTGAAGTAGCAGCATAGGGCTTGCCCAGGTCCCAGGTGTCAATGGTGGCCAGAACATGAGCATCGCGCGTAGAAAGCTCAGACAGCCTGAGAAGAAGCTTTCCCCGTGAAGCTGCATCCATGTCCCTCCACTCTGGGTTGTTGAACGCATTGCGCGCCGCAGTCACCGCTGCGTCAATATCCTCAACGCCGGCCGCGAAGACTTCAGCAATCACATCGCCAGTCGCAGGGTTGATCGTGGATAGCTTCTTCCCCGACTTGCTCGGTACGAACTTGTTGTTGATAAAAAGGCCTATATGAGGTGTCAGAAGACTAATTTAACCCTAATGACCGTGCTCTTACCAGTAGGTTGCCCATACTTGAGCTCGTTTGGGGCGGTCAATTGTATTGTCTCAGCCATATTAATCCGTTTGAAGCAGATCTGGTAATTGCACCAAGGAATGGGTGGAATTCGTTGGCATGATAAATCCTCGAATTGCTATCCCAGCCGGCCAAGTCGAGAGTTCGCTCACTCCACATCGCGCCTCGCTTTCCCTTTGAGGTTAACAGAATCGCCCGGGCCCGACCAGGTGAAGCTCCAGTAGTATTGGCACGCGTCATCTTGTTTGGACCTGAGCTCCACAAATAAACTAAAACGTTTGAAGATTAGGAGCCAAGGATCTGTTCCATTACGCAGTATTATCGGTCCGTGGTTGAACAGCCACGCGCTAACCGCGCTTCGAATGTCCTGATTTAGCGTAGTGGATATATACTTTCTTTGCATGGGAACAAAGAAGGGAACGAATATCCGTGACTACTCCTGGTATATACATGTATATCACGCGCGCTTGGGCTTTCCCAGAGCAGTAATAGTATTCTCGATCTACTCCAGACGAGAGATATGCGCGCATCGTCTACCAAAGAGCGTAATAGACCTCAAGAACAGAATAGATACTCTACGAAAGTCTATTTACCGGGTTACTATTACCCAGAGGAGTTATACTAGATGCTGAGAGTAATTTGATGCCTGGAGTTTTTGAACGCGATTGGATATCTACCATGGATATCTAACAAGGCCAAATACCCCCATTTATAATACTCAAATATTAAGTGGTTTTCATGTGTAAATACACAAAGAGAGAATTCTCAGTTAGAAATTGTTGACCGACTGACTTATAGTATGTCACACGCAATCATACCGCTAATGTACCGTACTGCGGTGATGCCGGTCCCAATGATTGACATGGGCAGATGAGAGCACGGGAATCAGAAGGGGAATTCCCCTTCTTCGCACCGATCCAGCAAGCCACTCTCAACTTGCTTTTTGTGTTGCTCATCGAGATACGGCAGAAGGATATGTTCCCACTTATCCCTGCCCTTGTATCGCGACACTGTTTCATCCCAGCTTCTAATAGATTCCGCCAAACGGCCGGGGACATGGGGCTCTTGGGCGACCACAGTAACTGGTTCGAAATAAGTTCGAACCGTAAAAAGTAGGACTTTGGAACGAGGAAGACGACGAAGGGTCTGCCGCTCGGATCGGAAATGGAGGTCGTTGATGGTCAAGTTATCGCCGTTTGCTGTTGCCCATGCTGGAGAGGTCACACCGTGTCAACATGGGCTGTGCGATCATCAGGCTGGGGAAATATATAGATTGTCAGACTTACAAGCAACGGCCTCACCAGTTTGCTCTCCCATCCGATGAGACCAATGTAGCCCGTCGTCTAGCTGAATAAAATACTAGGCGAGTCGCGCTTAGTGTTTTGCCCTGGAGTAAATGGAATGAAATGAAGAATCAGAAACTAACGTTATTTCTTGTCACCGGGGTCTCATGCGCCATAGACTTGAAAAACTTGTTCATGGCTTTCTGTAGTTTTACTTCGTAGTGTGGAACACCGGCTTCGATATGGAGTGTGTCCAAGGACATCCGGAATTTCTCTTTCAAACGCCAGAACCCAGGGAGACAGACACAGGCCGCATCGAGGTGGTACTGCCCATCTGATTTCAAATGACCTTTAGTGCCAGAAGTCCAACGACCTGCAGTTGGAAACTCACCGTCGTTCTCAACCATCAGGACAAGGTCATCCTGCACGAGCTTTCCAGCCGTGGCCAGGGCCTCTATAGGAGTTGCTGAATAAATTTTAGTTTATATCCTCTGAGAGAGGTGGATCTGCAATCTCACAAGCAGGATACAGGAATATTTCTCGAGTCGCTGTGTTGAATAGTTGATTGCCCTTCAACTTGAAGACAGTTGGATACCGGTGACTCAAAAACTGGGCAAGCTCCTCGTAGACTTCGAAACAGGCCGCCCTTGTTGTGGCATTGTCAACATATTTAACATGCCCATGGAGATCCCTATTAAGCTCTGAGACTTTTAAGTCATGATAACGAAGGAAGTTGCTGTCCATTTCAATCCAGTTGTCCCAGTGCAATCGTCGAATCCCCATAGTAACATGATAGACCCCATGGCGGAATGGCCTATATAGCTTTGGGTTGGTGGAGTCTAATGCGAAGGCCTCTGCTGGCCTGGGGATGGGTGTGGTGAAGGGGATATCCATGGATCCTAGAGTAAGTGAGTGGATGTTAGCCTACCCAGTCGCTCTGTACAGCGGAATGTAGCTGTGAGATGGTGAGCATTCCGCCCAGACATACTAGATCCTTTCGTGAAACAGGCGTATGCTTTTCTGAGCCCAACAACAATGGCCGCAATAGCTAATAGCACAACAGCTGCACCACCTAGTCCATGCTTAATTGCTTGCCCGGCAAAAACGTCCATGACTGTGATCGATATCGGTACTCCTTTGGTGTTGTTCAGCTTCTTCATGGACATTTACTTTATAACTGGACAGCTAGATACATCCCTAATATGTACTTACTTCTTGTTGCCAAAGAAATCCATGAACATTCAAAGACAAGCGAGCTTGAAATTGCCGTATCGAGCCTAGTACAGCGCGCTTCAGGCGGTTGCCCAGTTTCAGTAATGCGTTCCGATATGACGCTCCTCTTCACTATTACGCAAGGGTGGAGACAGAGGAGCAGATGCTACTACGTCGATTTACCTAGGTAGAGTGCTTATATTATGCATTACTTAGTTTCACATTTGGTGAGGACCGTTGCGATGTCTGCTACGGCCAAGACAGCGAGTCAAATTAAGATAAGTTGCAGTTCCCTCTGTCTCATAAAGGACTCCCACGCCCACCAGCTCGTCGTGGATTGGCAAGGATCTTCATCGGCAAAGTTTGGCAAAGGATGGCCTGACGAGGCGGCATCCAGACGATCTTGCTCCTGCCACCAGTCCATCAGAAATCTGACCACGTCGTCAATATAGCCCATGCCCGACCAGCGGCTGTATGCTTGGACCTTTGCAATGACAAACTCGCGATCCTGTGGATCCTTCACCGTGACACCGCAGATGAACAAGGGGAAGAGCGAACAGGTTTGGGCATTATCTGTTTCTGAGATAGCACCAAGGTGTTGCATGAGCGACTCAACCCAACTTCGCACGTTGGAGTCGTCCGAGGGGTATGTTTGATAGAGTGTAAAATATAGCATAATGTAGGCAGCGCATTGATAGCTAGCACCTACAGCCAGTTGCTGGTGGTTGAGATAGTTGAAACACCAGTCTCGTAGAGCATCTTCAATCGCGAGGACCTGGAAAAACTGTTCTACGTCAAACCCTTTGTCGGACTGGTCACGGAGTACATTAGATATCCTTCTGGACGCAGTACAATGACCTGCCCTGTCAGCAGAAGAATGAGCGTCTGACGAACTAGGCGTAGGTGTTGTCCGCGACGTCTCTAGCTGGAGGGACGTATCTAAGGAATGTTCGTCATGGGTGCCCTCAGATATGGAAACATGGCCTCGTCGAAAGGCTAGAATACGTTCTAAGATCTCAAGGAGTCCATCGTTAGGACCAATCCAGAGTATTTCAGAAACCGGCCGCCTATTGAATATCGTAGGCAGGGTGTCTGACGGACTGGAGTTACCAACAGTCTCTACAGTTCCACTTTGTAAGTCGATATAGAATGAACGACTAGGGAAGGTGACCATCGAGATGACATCGTGGAAGAAAAACCACTCCAGCAGCATCTGGCTTGCGTCCGACAGAGGCTCGGAGGTACCGTGCCAGCTTTCTACCTTTCTGCGCACAAGCTCCCGGCTCGCGTTCAAGTGAATCCTCCAGGGTGACTGATCTCCTCCTTCACACGTACTCCACTGGCATAGAAGCATTGTGGTGGCCAGAGCATAGTTGATTTGGTTGTCGTCGTCACTGGGTTCGGTGTTCTCCGGTGAGCTCTCGCCATGGTTCAAAATCGAAGAGAGGTTCTCTGTATGCCGCCTAATACCGTGCCCGTAGCGAGTCCACTTGGTCTTCTCAAAACGCCGAGTTTCGTCGGTGGGCTGGTGGCCAGATTCCTTGAGCAGGAGCCTGACAAGGTGGCTTGCCGCAAAGCTGAGCAAAAGATCAAAGAGACCCCAATCTTGTTGGTCATGTAGTGCCATGGGTAGCACAATGAGATTAAACGGGTTTTTGACTGGTTCGGAATGGAGGACAAGCTTGGGGGATAGCATATGAGTGAAATGGTGCAAGAGGCGTTTGTCGTCAGCGGTCCGGATCCCATTGATGAGAAAGGGGAAGGCCGGCGCCACCGAGGAGACAGGGCTTAATGAAACCGAGGGCTGGGGACTGCGCGATGGACTGGATCGAAGGGGTAACCGCGGAAGGCCTCTGCAATTCACCAGTGGTCCTTGGGGTTGACTGCCACGCGATCGGCAGCCACTCTCCCCCGCCCGAGCAGAGTCCAGTGTCATCGTGGGAGCATCTATCGTCTCCGAGTCATCGACAGTAGCAATAATAGGGGACACGGCCTGATCGGGCTCGCGAGCGCGCTTGCTATGTGTCATGCCAGCAGTAGGTGCGTGAGATATCCACTTGACAGGGACCTGGTATCCGTCGCACTCTAGATTGTTCCGCTCGCAGTTGCAACAGCTCGGTTTGCGTTCATCGCACTTCTTGCGGCGCCGCCGGCAGGTCAAGCAGCCTGTGCGGGAGCGCGTATGAGACCGATTCGAGCCCATTGTAGCGGCTGTCGAGGCAATGAAGGCAGGAAGAGGTGGGAGGTCGGTACACGGTACTTTGTATGGAAGCGTTTATCCCCCCGCATTTTGCGTCGGAGCATTGCGCCACTAGAAATCACCGATAGTACACTTATTAATCTAGATAGTACACTTACTAATCTAAATAACATGTGGGGCAAGAATAATTATGCCGTCCGAGTACAAGCCTAATCTTGATCCCTGCTACTCACAGCACATGGCTACATGTGTAAATACCTAATCATGGGAAATACTAAATATAGGGGATATATGCTATATTATTGTGATCATATTCTGAGTTTAGTTGATATCGAAGCCATTAAAATCCTGAAGTACAACCTTGACCGTCCCTGGCTAAACATGAGGATCACCGCGATGGGCCTGACACCCTATCTAGCATTTAGCCACGTCTCCTCGAGAGCTGTTCCTGCAGTCGTAGGTACTGGTTATTGCTGGTAGGAAAGGTTACTCGGAAGGTGGCCGCCAGAGCTATAGGTAGGTTCAACGCTTCGCGGATTGATTTGAACGGTACTATCATTGCTGGGCCTGCAATTCGTTGTGGGCACCATTCAAATAATAAAATCCAGTAGTAGCTGCAGAAGTAGCCAGTCGCTAGCCGTGATTTTTACTTTCCAATTGCTTCAATTCCGCTTGCTCTTGTTGACTGGTTGGAAAAGAAATGAATACCACTCTTCAGTCGGAAACTAGGTTATCATTTCCCAGGCAATTTGTAGTATAGGAACAAGATATTATAGTACAAGCGAGGAAGAATCAGCGCCGGGACACACAACAGAGAATTCCCGATCGCCCGAGGAAGTACAACGACCCAGTAAACCGAAACAGTGACAAGCCTGCTGTAATCCACAAGATGGCCTGGAAGTACCCTGTCGTCCTGGTGGTCGATGTATTCGTCAAACACATCTTATCCACACCAGTGGCGGTAATCATCAACGCCAGGAGCAAGTTACTAAAGACCCAAAGACACACCAACCCGGTTCGGAAATTTTTGTACGAGTCGTCTAATGTTTTGCCCTCATGCTCTTCGAGTTCAGCCCATGGCGCTAAGGCGCGTTTCACGGTAATCTCAAACTGGCTGTCAATATCGGCTTGCGGTTTGTCAATCTCTTCAATAAAGTTCTTCCTGCTGTTGTCATCCTTTTGAGTCGTTACAGACGGTAAGACATCTGCTTTGTCAGATCCCTTTGTGCCCCAGGAGACATCATGCCAATTGCAGAACGCGTAGACCATGAGCACATTGATGCCTGTCGTCATGCCAAGGAAGTATGCCCATGAACTGGTTAGGATGTGCCAAGGGTCAAGGTATAGAATACTCGCAGTTATGTAGATACCGTATGTTGATGCTAGCGCAATGAGCACGATACCACCGCCAGAGGAGCTGAAGAAGGACTTTATAAAGGCGGCGACACCATCATCGAAATTGAAATCTAGCATACCGCCGGTGAAGACATTCACGACTAGGTAGAAGGAGAGGACGAGAACATAGAGCTGCACGAGTGAGAAGTAGAGGAAAGAGAACGTGTATGGGATGACAACCCTATTACTTTGTAAGCTACTGACAGCCAGTATTATGAGAAGGGCCACTTACCCTTTCGGTCGGTTACCAAGTGCTAGCATGAACTGGAGCATCAGCACCCAGAGATAACCGTATTTAACAAAGGTATTGACTATCGGGGATGCTTCATTACCCCAAGGCCAGCCTTTCTCCCTGTTGTGGCTGCTCGGGGTGCCAACCAGGTCCATAATGACCGAGCTTGTCAGCCAGTATGACGCTGCCCGACATGTTAGTATGTACCAATCCCTATCCAACAAGAAAACTGGGGGTGTTGGGAAGACACACCGAGAGAGAACCAGGTCATGATAAGCTGGCAGAGATTATAAAGCATCTGAATATGCAAGAAACACAATCGAATGATGCCATGGCCGCTGCGATAAATACGCCCAAAATGGATCATCGCGTACAAACTCGCCGCAAACGACCCATTCAGCCAGCGTCGACGTTGACTGACGAACTCGGCCGCTCCCTCAGGGACATCAGTCTCACCCTTTGCTGCCTTGACATAGCTCAAATGCCACTTGAACCCGGCCTTGGCTACTAGTTCGAAGCACAAGATGCGGTCCTCAGCCAAAAACATGTTCTTCTTGAAGATATTCATGCCTTCAATTCCCTTTTTCCCAAGGCGTTTCGATAACGTGTGGTCGCCATGAAAGTACTGCTCTAAGGGACGGCCCATGATAGCCCGGTACCGGTAAGCAGAGAAAGCACCAGGCAGGACACTGACATAGCCAAAAGCACTCTCCAATGGCTTGTCCAGGATGTTGGAGATCTTATATTCAAAGTTCTGGGCAGCAACAAGGGGGTTTATAACCTTGCGCCAGCCCGAGCCAAGCATTGCATGGATCTCGCCGCATGCTCCACCAAGAGTTTTGTCATTATAGAAGGCCTCCCACAGCGATAGCAGGGACTTCGGGCCAGGCTTCGTGCCTGCGTCCAGAAGGACAATGACTTCGGGATTTAGTATTCGGCTGAAGGCGTTGAGAAGCCATCGATGCGAGTTGATCTTTTTGCTGTTCTTCTGCTTCAGACAAAATATAAATTGTACCGGCGGGAGGTTGCTTGATTCGTTACCGTGAGGCCGCACTAATTGTTGAGCAGCAGTGACCGACAATTGGGTTGTGTATTCGAACTGCTGCTGTCAGTGTCAAATATAACAAATGACCAGTTTACTGCTGCCCTGATCAACCGAGTTGTCATCAACTCACCACATGCGCGACAGTCTCCCGGCCGTCTACATCCTTCTTCATGATACCGTCTTGGTAGATGCCGATTGTGGCCAGCACGTCCAGGGTGTTCTTATCGCAGGGCTCAATGCCGTCGAAGACCAAGCAAACAACAATCTTCTGCCACGCTGGGCCTCCCTTATTCCAGAACTCGGATCTTTTCAGGTTAACAATATCCCGAATATTCTGCATTACTCCGTGCAGAGTACGCGACGTCAGGACCTTGTCTTCGTTATAGTAGGTTACCGCAACAAGCAACTCGGTATGCCGATTATAGATAGCAGGCCGAAGATTGTATCCATTGCGCAGAGTGAACTCGTCGGGGTCGCATGTCGCCGCCGTATCTGGTATTCAGGATCATCAACTCAGCTCAACCACTTCCCCAATTTCTAGAGTCAGGGTACCCACATCGCAAGTGTGTAAATTCCTCTGGGAACGCGTCCTCGGCATCACGATACTCGGGCTTAATCGCGTTCTGAATCGCGCTTGGAACCGGATAATCGACACTAAGCACATTTCCCTTCACCAGGTTAATCTTTCTCGTCCCGTACCGAGCCAGCCCCGCGCGAGTCTTCTTTCCACTCGACTGAACTGGTTCGTCTTCCGAGGAGCCGAAGACCAATGGACCGGGATCATGCAGCGTATATTGCTGCTGTGAATCCGATTCAGCGACGGAATCGACAAACGGCATGCTGTCATGGCTGCAGCCGCTCCGCTGCAGGAGCGAAATCTCTTGCTCCTCCGATACTTCCGGGTAGTAGGAGTGTTGCTGCTGGTGTTGGAGTACGGCGCAGAGATTTCCAGCGATACTCACCTCGTGGCCGGGGTGGCAGTGGCTGCTCTCGCTGTCGTACGGTGTGCCGTTAGAAAAGCTGGGGGGCCTGCGATTCATCTTAATGTGTGCCGAGGAAGCGCTGGGGTAGACCAAATCCAGTTTCAAAGGTAAGGACAAGATTAACAGACCAAGCTGGGAACGAAGACAGAAAGCTACGAGCTGAGGTGCGACAATGGCTTGATTAAAGCTATTCTTCAGGCTGTGGCTCTACTCCGTACTTGGTTGTGGACCTGATAAATACGTGGACAAGATCTAAAAATAACATCGCCTGGGATAACAGCGGTCTTTGAAAGCCCATGATGCTGAGCACCGGATCTAATGACGCATTCCTGAATGTTAATATAGAAAGGAGTGGGCTTGCGCTTGGGAGCCGCGTGGACCCAGAAATTGTCACCAGCACGCAATGGCAAAGTCTTTTTCCCAGAAAGTCCCGACTCTGTGAAAAGACCGCTGTTTGTTGCTAAAAAAAAATAAAAATAAAAAGGTGTATGTACCCACTACCGGGGCCAGTGTTGTGAAGACTCTTAGCCTGGGCTTATGGTATACTTTTGTGGGGACGAGGTATCTGGTGAGCACATCATATATGCCACTCATCTCACTCCACGTTCCAGCCATGGCAACAGCACCATCTAGTAGACTGAAAAGAAAACTACCATAGCTACTCTGACTCTGGCTACATCCCTATTACGCCGCTGCATAGCAGAAAACCTCGAACACCTTGGAGACTTCCTGAGGTAGCTCGGGATATAGAAGGGAGGACTTGGTACCAGATTCTCTACCTGGGCCTGAAGTTAAAACACGCCATCTTGCAGTGTGTCAGGTACATTATCCCACGTACATGTTCCTGTTCTCTCCCACGCCTAGATCTGGCAATCTTCCCTCTTCTTTGTTCCATTTCCGTCCCCACAAAGCTCATTTAGCTCGTCTATCTCATCAACTGACAAAAGTTCGAGGCGATCGTCTAGAGACCCCAGCGGTCCAAAGTATCTCTCATCAAGAAAGGTCCAATATATATCGTCGAGTATATAGGTCTTCCTCGCAGCAAGACAAAACCAAAATAGCCCATTGTCCAACGAGTCAACCATTCTATTTGACAGGCGCTGCGATGATTCTAATTCCCCCTTATGTATCTCGCTATCCTCGCAAGTTCTAAGCACCCGAAGGAACATGTCAAGACAAGGGTTGCATTTATTCTTAAACCGACGCAAATCTTCTTCCCACCCCTCCGCTGCTTGGAAGAGTAACCACCACGGCGCGGTGTAGGTGAATTCATTAGGAGCGACGTAAGTGGATTCCCAGTTCGTAACAGCCGTAACGCTAAAGTCCACATTATCACCAGACAAGACCAAAACACTCGACGGGCCGAAATCATCACAGTATAGCCGGAACGGGCCAGGTTCTGTTTCGAGCGAGCGTGCTATGCGCCGGAACATGCACCGGGCGATGTATTTCCCCTTCAAGTGATGCTTTTCAAGCAGGCCTCTGTGACACTGGTAACGCAGATGGTGGACCTGTTGAGTGGCTATGTCTGTAAAATATTCGGACGCGCTGGCAAAGGTCTTGTTAAGGATTGGGCTGTGGGGGGTATTGTCGGCTTGGACTAAATCATCAATGTTCGCAGTAAGGGCTCTCTTGGCTACACTCCATTTCCCGTCCAAGCTCTGCACGAGGGCTCCAATCCGTGGAAATGTTTGTTTAGAGAGCTCGAGCATGACCTGGGATATACAGTGATAAGCCCGTTCGAGATCGCGCTTGGCGTTGGGAAGGCTGGGCTTCAGGCGCTTCGATAGCGGAATCCCTTCGATGAAGTCGGTGATAATATATGGACCGCAATCCCAGGTCCCCGCCTCAAAGACAGTAGGGACGGGGATTATCGTTGCTCGCGCAAGGTATCTCATCACGGATACCTCGTTGCTTAACTTCTCAGCGTACATATGGCTGCCGCCGGGAAAGGGAAACCGGAGAAGTACACGGGTTCCATCCTCGAACGCCACAGAGCAACGTACAGTGAAGGAGCTGGTTGTTAGGTTTGAGACGTCAGTTACAGTGTAGCCAGGCCACCGTTCACTGGTTAGTCGGAACGCCAATACAGGTAGTTGCTGCGAGAGTACTTGGAGCCAGGCCGAAAAGTGCTCTTGGCATTCATTTCCCTCAGGATGGATTCGATCCATGTTTGGGAATGATGGGTTCGTGATTTCAGTGGCAATGATAGAAGTAAGAACAGGTACAGCTGACAACGGGAAATCGAACATGAACACTAATCCTGTTCTGAATCCCGCCTTCGGAACATAAGTACTTTATATACGATGGTTTAGCCATTTTACTGCAGAACGACCGTGGTCGGTGCTGAGACACTATCAAGTACGCAACGTGCTAGCTAATTTAGGGCTATTTATATACCACACGTACAGCTTTCGGCACCAACGGCTCCCTCCATACGTCGGCTGGAACCTAGTCAGAAATCCGCAGAACCGTTCTTTTTACATTTGGAGTAAATTGCAAGACAAACCAATGGGGGTAGGATTTTACGAGCCTCGATCTAGATCGCAGTGCCACAGAAGATGCGTCGACGTCCCCTCATTGCGTGGAGATCCATCGTGGGGATTTTGTCTGCCACAGTGCCGCCAGCACTGCCACCATGACTCGATCCAAAAATAAAAAAGGCACTCTCTGGATCTCGGCTGCTCCGGATGGTTCCATGATTCCTTCTCCGAGACTGTAAAATGGGCCCGGCATCGAGTCATTTATCGGCAACCCGGCCGATCCCGGACTCGGATGCTGATGTATGTTTTATCGGAGGCAGACACGGGCAGCTATGCCGGGCCATCGCTTACCCACGGCTTAAAATGATCACTGGGTATGCTCCTGCGAATGGTGAAGCTGAGATCGGAAAACAGGTTAGATATTGAACCACCGCATCGGTAGATCAATAGCATATAACACCTAGGTACTGCAGCCCATTCATTCAGACTAAAATGAAGGGCCTGCAAGAGAGATCACACCATACATCTAAGCGAGGTGGGGAGTGGCCTACGAATCAAGTCATGGCATTCGAGCTGGCACATATTTATAGAATATAAACGTTTTTGAGGTCTGGACTCACACCATGTACGCCTGCTTTTTGTGGGGCCAGTATTCGCTTCATGGATCCAATTTTGGGTATGAATATCGGCCAGGTTCGAGCAGATAAATTTCAGATCAAGAACATGCCCTGACGCCTTAAGGAGCATTACCAGGAGACAACTTCTCCAATCGTGCCTTGGCTCATCGTGCAATTAAACAAACATAACTCTTCGTTTCACCGAATCCAACTCAAAATGTCCTCTACAACAACAACAACAACAACAACAACAACAACAACCACTGCCCCTGCAGCAACATCATCGTGCAACGCAACGCTCTATGAGATCCCAAGCAGGGATGCTGCGTGTGCTATGCCCATGAACGGCGCCTACCATACCCTAATGACCGACTGCTGTGGCTCCGCCAGCGTTATATCCTACTTGGACTGCGACTACTATTGTCTTGCGCAGAACCAGACCATTGGCGACCTTGCAGAGTGTCTAATCAACGGTTCGGCGGCGGGACAGGTATGGTGTAATACAAATGCGAATGCTACGGCTACGGGAACTGCAACTGTGGCTACAAGCGCGACTGCGAGCGCAACGGAAGATCAAAAGTCTGAACCGACTGGATTGAATGATACGGTGGCTATGGGTTTGGATATTAGGTCGGTGTTGGTGCTCGTATTGGTGGCGCTTGGTGGCATTGCGTATCCTCTTAATTGAGGTTTATTTGGTGGGAGAGGGGGTTCTACATTTTATCTTTACGAATAGTATACTTGGGGTTCTTTTGGTTTGCTTTTTTAACTGAGTGGTATATACACAAAAGTCTGGTCTATTATGGCTTTAGGGCTCGGTATGGGCCGTAACCTTCATTTAAGAATAGTATACAATAATTCAAGCCCTCGCTACGCTCCGGCTGGGAATCAAATTCTGACTACCTTGTCCGGAACATTCATATTCACGCACTTTATACACATAGTGAAGTTCAAGGGGTTTCACAAATTAGTTAATAAGGGGATAACTGATTGTTATTTCGCGCCATTTTCAAGGGCTGGTCTCTAAATGCAGGGTCAATCCCCAAGGCCTTAATCTCAAATACTCTCCGTAGATTTCAATTTATTATGCATAACCTCTGGATGCACCACATTCTTCCTAATCCGTAGACGCTCCATTAAAGAGCCACCTAGACAATGTCATTAACACGTACAGAGCGAGTAAAGCGTGACAAGTCTAGTCTCTTGTACGTGCCCTGTAGGATCAATTCTCATAATGTTGTCAGCAGTGATAGATCGCAATGGAGTGGCTGATATCCAGGCCTGGATATCGAACGACAGCTTTATGCGTCATCAAACAGTCTCAGGCCAGGTAAATCTGGCTTGTGGATTAGTGCTGTACCAGCTATTATTTCATACTGGGAAAGTAGCCAATCGAGCAGGCAGCGCAGGCAGTCAAGAGATCCTTTTTACTTTAAGCCATGTAGAAGTCCTCTATACCATACAGCGCTGTCAGTAGGTCACACTGCATGACTGTTGCACGCATAGAGGTAGCTAAGTATCAACACTAGGTATCTATTATTCTTTAATGAGGTGAACCTTCCTAGTCCACGAAGAATTGATGTTAAGATTTTCTATATTACAATTACTATAAAGAATGATATCCTCTTAGCACTGGTATTATATACTACTAAAATACGGCTCAAGTTTTATATGGAGAGTTCTTGATCCACCCAGGAATATCTAGCTAACTGATAAACCCCGGTTACTTTAATTAGGTACTATTAAGTTTATAATTAGTAGGGACTAGAAGCAGTTCTTACTCTAGGTAGTACTCGCGAGGTCTTTCAGCAAAAGATATTTGAGCTTCTATTGAATAATAAAATTAATAAAGTCAACTTTAAAAATGCTGTGGGTTTATATATTCAGGTACTTACTCTGACCTTGTACTGATTTCCTGATCCTTAAGGAGTGGTAGCAGACAAGGGGGGTTTATACTATCGCCTGTAAACCATGATACCTATCACTATACCAAAGTCACACGGTCAAACAAGGAAAAATACTGCAATAGGAAAGCTTATTCATCTAGTCTATCTGAGAGATTTCTTTCAACGCTGATACCAATATGACATAGCTGTACAGTGAGCAGTAGCATCAGCCTCCCCTAGAGGTAAATGTCCCTTCCAAGGTAAATCCTTGAATCGTGATAGGGAACGGCTATATACTGAAGGATATGTCACCCTCTAACACATAAGCCTATACCGCAGAGCTCTGGGGGAGGCCGCCATCAATGGCCCTAGGGTCTCCATCCACAGTGCCTTCCACTTCCACCGCTCCTGCGGCCGTGTAAACGTTGGTGTAGTATGGATAGTGCACGGCCGAGAGGTTGACAGCCACGGTGATCCAGGCAAAGAGTCCATTTTCGATATTGTCTCCCAGGAATGCATAATTGAGCATGGGGTCAGTGTCCCCGCTCTCCGTCTCCTGGCCGACGACCCGATCCACCGAGTTAAGTGTGATTGGAATATTGTTGGTATTGTACGGATAGGTTGATTCAACTTGCTCAATCAGGTCCTGGTCGAGGAATATCTGAGCCACGTGTCCTACTGTCCCACCAGCAATGGTGTTGTTGGGCAGATGTCTCGCGCCAAAATGGGCGATATTATGGTAATGCGTGGTGCGTCCATCATAGTGGCCCGGGAAGAGAGTATCAAATGTGACAACACCATCTGCATCGGTTTCCTGAATGCCACGAAGGAAAGTGCGGTTTCGATTGCCCAGGTCATTAGGGTTCCCATTCCCCTCTGCAACCAGGCCGGAGTAAACCCCAGTAGCATTGCAGCCCCAGAGTTCAGCATAGAGACGCGGAATGGGCTTGCACGTTTCGACGTCAATATACTGCTGTTCGAGAAGAACCGGGACTCCAGGTTGTCCTTCGCGGATCTCGGACCGGACTCGCTCGCCAGGTATCCAGTATGGACCGGTTTCTCCCTCGGCAGTGGGGCCAAGGATGCAAACCTTCTGAGTCGTGTCATTGAAGAGTTCATCAGGAGACATGGATGGCGACACGGGATGGGTTGCCTGGTGTGATTTGCTGAGCACGGCATCGGTGTCTCGGGTGATCAACTGTCGGCGGTGCAACTGGACTGTTGCCTTACGGCGCGCTTCAGAACGAGCTTGAAGACCACTGGCCTCTAGCTGGCTTGCACATTTTGCAAGTCCATGCCCGACATCTCTTTTGTATGCCCTCACAGGCGCTGAGTCGCGCTTCTCGTGATGTCCGGGGTGTGCAAAGGCGAGGATGGCGCTTCCAAGGACGGTAAAGTGAATGGCATTCTTTAGCTGCATGGCAGAACGATAGAGAGTGGTAAAATTCAACTAAGAAATATGATTCTGTCTGGATTTCCGGTTGTTGCTCTTCAGTGAAGCAGTCAACAGGGGTATTTATACGTATCCCTCAACGCCTAGACTAGTCCAATCCGCACCTCATGAGAGTCGGATAAGTGTTTAATCACCGCGGCGCGCGGCGCTGATGATCTTCCTCTTCAGGTCATTGCAGATCATTGCTGTAAATTTATCTGTGGCCATTATCCGGGAAAGCCAAACACCGGTTGTGCACACACACACACACACATCTGGCATCACAGGTGCTTGGTAGCTTAACCAGGAACGAGTGGTAGCATAGTCGGATGGAGATACCAAGGATGTACCTTGAACAGCGGATCCCTCCCACAAACCTTCCACAATGACTGTGGGAGGGTATCCGTATTCTCTCAAACGCAGCGAATCGGGAGCCAAAGATCGCCGCCCAGCGAAGTGGATTCGCTGATCAGGACGCCTGGCGCCAAGGGGGATCGGTGGGAGAGTCCACAGGAGGGAGGAAGGCTGCAATGAAATCACGCAGATAGTAATCAGAACAATCATCGGAGATACGTGGCAGGTGGTTCGTCGGCCGCCTGGATTAAGCTGATTCGGGAACTTTGATTTACTAAAAAGCCGGGCAGTATATAAGATAATGTTGAAATAGGGAAATAGGATATTAGGTTACTTCAAAATATATATTATATCCTCTCAGAAGTGCCCGAATTCCTTTTCTTGATACCCCTGCCGGAAAAAAAAAAAAAAAAAAGCCGGCTCAAAGTAAATATCACCACATCCCACAGAAGATATCTATAGGCTCCACCTGAGCCACAATCGTATTCAAAGCGTGTACTTGAAGAGCGGAGACTTGTCTCCCATCGCCAGCAACTGCTCGTCGGTGTACTTCTCCCGGATCTCCGTCTCGGTCAAGCTAGCATTGCGCTTGTTGCCATACGCAAAGGACAACTCGAGAAGAGCAGCTATAAATAGAGCCGATCCACCAAAAGCCAACGACAACCCAAAGCCGGTAGGATAGGTGGGGGCCTCCTTATCAAGATACATGTAGCTACCGATAATGCCTCCGGTATTGCCCATGCAGATGTTGAACGCACTGCCAATGGCGCGGCGCTTTGAGGGGGCTAGGTTGTTCATTGCCCATGAAGCTGTGGCTGGATAGGTTGGGTAGATACCCATACAGGCCACGATGATTGCAAAATACCCAGGCCCGATGTTGGCCTCCAGCCGGCCCTTTAGGCCCATTATTATCGCGTACCCCGTGATGATCAGGAGAAGGGGTGCTGCAACGAATGGCATGCGCCAGTAATACCTGTCTGACAGTTTGGAAAATAGGACTGCGGATATGGCGCCGGCAATATACGGCGGGACAGTCATAAGCTGCGCATTGGTGCCGGTAAAGCCCATTGCCTCTGTAATGGTCGGCAGAGTGAATTTCGTTCCTAACAGAGAATAGATCAACAAGGAGTTCCAACGCTAAGTGTGATCGGTAGCTGACCATAGTTGCAGGCAGACTGGCATAGCATAATATAGGAGAGCAGATAAACTCGCCAGTTCAGCATCATGTCCCCGATGTCGTTCCACGATGTCCTCTTATCCTCCTCCTTGAACTGCCCTCCTTCTTTGATGAATTCCTGTATCACTAGGTACCGGATCTCGTCCTGATCAAGCCACTTTGTGGATAGCTGCGGGGAGTCTACTAGCAAGAAGAAGGTCAACACCCCCAAAACAACTGTAATCAAGCCCTCGATTAGAAATATCCAGCGCCAACCCGAGTATCCACCGACGCCATCCATTCTCGAAAGACCAGCCGCGAGAAGACCGGAAAAGGCACCGGAGAGAGCACTTGCACAGAAGAATGCGGCAACCCGCGTGGCGAGGTCTCTGGGCATATACCAGCGCGAACATAGGTAGACAGAACCAGGAAAGAATCCAGCCCTACGCTTGAGTCAGAAGACGAGATCTTAGAAAGTAGGTGCGTAGTTTGTCCTACTCGAAGATTCCCAACAAAAGTCGCATGGCCAACAACCCACCAAAGTTTCGGACGACGCCAGTCAACGTCATGATAATTCCCCAGCTGACGATCAGGGTACCCAAATAGAGCGAGGGCCTGGTGAAATGTTTCAGCAGAATGTTGCTTGGGACCTCTAATACAGATAAGCGAAGCAATTGACAGGTGATAACACCTACTCACCAAGTAGAACGTAGGGGATGAAGAAAAGACTAAGAGCAATATTATACTGGATACCGCTCAGACCTAATTCTTCTGTCAGTCCCAGGATCTTTGCATTCCCAATATTGGCTCTGTCAAGGTGAGAGATCAAGTAGAGGATGCACAGCATCGGGACCAGCCTGATATCAACCTGCAATACATGCGCTGTAAGCTCCGTCCTTATCAGTGCGGTCATTGGGCCATGCCTTTCGCAGGAGCTTTTTCCTCCTGTCTGAGGAGAAGTTGCGATAGAATTCTGCATCGTCTGAGCGAAGACCAAGGACATGGATATCGTCGATGGTGGTGATGATGGCGCAGTCCTCGATGTTCTCGACGCTGGAAGCCTTCTCGTCGACCAAGTCGTTCCTAGGTGCGTGTCCTAGGTGTACTGTGGGCATAGTGGCGTTGGTTTGGCTTTCAGATTCAGGCACGCGGAAAATGGATGATGGATAATCACATCATCCCGGGGCGGAGCGCTTCCTGCTATTTATCTCGAGCAACGCAGAAACACCAAGGAACCGTCGTCGTACAGAGGCCGATCTTGACCAGCTTTTTGGCTTTCCGAGTTAGCTCGTGAGACAGCCGGCGGCGGAGTGCGAAGCACCGGGAGCGCTTCCCCGCGCGGCCATTCCGTGCCCGTTTCTCGCGGGGGATAACACGCCGTTTTGACGCCTACAGGCCCTAAGGAAACTTTCCCTGCGGACAGCGGAACCCCGCGTCCCGCTAATATGCAAGCCACGGTTGATGCCGCAAGATAGTCCTTCCGCTGATACGCAGACGGGTCCGACAAAACGAGGGAATTGCACGGATATGAACATAACCGGTGGAAGCACTAACGTGCCCATAAATAAGATCGGGATCGCAGAGAGATTGTGGCAGCAATCGCATTCCAACTTGGCCAAGAAACCAACCCTGTTCCCTCTTGTCTCACCCTTCAGATGAGCCTGCGCTACAACGACCGAACACGAACATGACCGACTCCAGCATTTTAACCCGGCTCTCGGCCCTTGATACCAATGCAGTCTCTGATTCCCTGGACTTTCTTCAGCTTAAAGGAGCCACCTATGGCCTCCGGCCTCTCTGGGACTGCCCGAAGATTGTCGGTCGCGCCAATACAGTGGAAGTCGGCCCCAAGACGGGCACTGCGGCGACCGCCCACCCATTCGCGCAGGTCATAGACACAGTCACGACCGACCACCGTATCCTTGTCATCGCCGGCGGCCTGGAAGGCGTCTCCTGCTGGGGGGATATCATCGCCAATGCCTCAAAAGTAAAGGGAATCCGCGGGACGATCATTGACGGGGTGTGCCGGGATGTCGATGGCAGCCGTGACGCCGGGTATCCCATTTACGGCCGAGATGTGACGATGATCAGCGGGCGTAAAAGAATGGTACAGGTCGGGGCTGGCACGGCGGTCCGGGTGCGTGGCATTGCTGTCCGCCAGGATGACTATGTGATTGCTGATAACTGTGGGACTGTGTTCATCCCCGCAGAGTATATTGACACTGTTGTGGACCTGGCTGAGAAGATCACCCATCGTGAGAACCTTATGATCGAGGACGTGAGAGCCGGGGTGCCCGTCTCGAATGTCATGCACGATGCCAGATTCCAAGCCATTGGTGAAGAGATCGCGTCGGCGGCTGCCGCTGCGGGCGTGAAGCCCTTTATACAAAATCCTAACAAGGCCAGCCCTGAGGATCAAGAGTTGGTAGCGCTGTTCGCCGGATTGGACGCGCCTGCTGTCTCTGACGCGCTTGACAAGCTCGGGATCCCTGGCCAGGTGTTTGGTGTTATGCCTCTGGCTAACTATAAGAAAGTTACAGTTGGACCAGCCTTTACTGTGCGCTATGTTCCTGCCAGCGACCCGCCTGGGAGTGTTGGTGATTTTATCGACGATGTTGCTATTGGTGATATCGTGGTAATCGATAATAATGGTCGTGCGGACTGCACTGTTTGGGGCGATATAATGACCCAGTATGCTGGAATTCGGGGCATTACTGGATCAGTAATAGATGGTGTTTGCCGTGATGTGAATCTTGCTATTGAGGATCAGTACCCGATCTTCAGTACCGGGCGCTGGATGCGGACCGGTAAGGATCGGGTACAGGTTGGAGGCGTCAATGAGGCAGTGGGCATTGGGAGAGTGCGTGTCAAGCCTCGGGATATGGTGGTGGCTGATGCAAACGGGGTTGTCATAGTTCCCCGTGATCGAGTGCGTGAAGTGGTGCAGGTTGCACGAAACATCGAGCACAGCGAAGCCCAAATCAGGCATCTGGTAACCGGCGGGGCGACACTCGCGCAGGCTCGAAGGGAGCTTGGTTACCACACGCTCCAGCGGAGATCATAGACAACCCTAGAAGCAATACTATAGTACTCTGGACCTAGACTTGCATATTCTCTACATATTTTGAATTGACTTCAAAGTGTTGCTCGAGCCCTCATTTCTCTGGACTGTACGGTAGTTGGAGTCAACACGGAATGGCGGACTCCGCGCTGCGTCATGCTGGCCCCCAAGCCCCCACAGCTCAACAGGCCACCGGCGGTGTGATTTGATTTGAATAAGAGTGTCTCGGATTGGACTGGACTGGGCTGGACTGCAGCCGAGCCATGGAGTGGAATGCGGGGCAGAACAGTCGCCCCAGCCCTAAGCTCGCCATTCCCCGGACTTGCTTGCTTGCAAATTCCTCATAGCCTGTACCGTGGCTGACTGCGATCCTGCTCCCGATTGTAGGCAATCAAGCGCACTCGGCAACATGGCCCGGGCATGCGAGTTCTGCCGCAGACGCAAGATCCGATGCGACGCCTCCAAGCCAGCCTGCTCTACTTGCCGGAATAGCAAGAGGCTGTGTGTCTACCACAATGGACCACCCAAGCAGCGTCCTTCCACTGCGCTTATCGACTCACTGCAGAGCGAAAAGGCAGCGCTGGAAGATGCGCTGAGCCGGCTTAAGAGCGCAGATGATACCGAAAGGCGTGCTCTGCTTGACTCGGTGGTGGTGCGTAACGGCCGCATATCACTCTTAGACTCACGCAGCGTATCGACACCGCAGTCACCGCGGCCGCGGTCCGCCTATCGAACGGAATATGACATGGAACAGGAGCACTTGGGCGGTAATGCTGCCCGAACGAGGCAGGATGACGGTGACGCGACAAACAGCGATGATACCGACCGTGGTGATCGCGGTGTTGAGCACAAGGCCGATAGAGCGCTGTCTCTGACGAGTAACAGCCACGCAACAAGCGATGGAATCTTCAGCTCAACCTCTGTGGTCCATGTTAGTAGCTCGATGACCAGCCCCGAGCGACCCGCAGTATCTAAAGAGTCGCTACGTTACCAGCTGATTGCCAACGCTGCAATGGAGAGACAGCGTGAGCACCGTCTGCGTAGGTTGACCGTTATAAGAGGAATACCGGCAGACCTGGCGCTTCACCTACTCGATCTTCACTGGTGCAGGCAGCATCACACCTTCCTTCTGACGTATCGACCTGCCTTTATGCGAGAACTCGAGCGTGGGGGGCGATACTGCTCTGACCTCTTGCTGTATGCTGTCTTTGCGTGTGCATCCAAGTTTTCCGAGCGGCCTGAGGTACGCAGTAACCCGATAGACCCGGAAACAGCGGGACAGCAGTTCTTCAGCCGTTGCCACGAGCTCTTGTTGGTTAAGGGATTGATGACCCAATCGAGTATACCGACTGTCATCGCGATGGTCATGCTCGGGTCCACACTGATTGCAAGAGGAATGGCGTCCAAGGGCTGGTTATATACCGGTTACGCTATGCGTATGGTTTACGACCTGGGCCTGCATTACGATTCACAAGAGCCGAACGAGCATAACGTCGAGGAGATTGAGATCCGGCGGCGGGTCTTCTGGGGAGCGTTTGTCTGCGAGAAGCTGCAAAGTCTGTACCTTGGCCGGCCACCTACAATCAGACTCCAGGATGTTCGTGTGTCACAGGACTTTATGGATACGTTCGAGGAGCTGGAGCCGTGGGAGCCCTATAATGAAGCGATCACGGATACAACTACTAACAAAGCAGCGTCTTCTCCGGCGCCGTTGGCGCATTCGATGACTGCCTTCCAGCAGCTCTGTCTGCTTTCCCAAATTATGACCCAGATCATTGACAAGATCTATTATGTCGGAGCCACGGCTTCAAAAACAATAGATCAGATAGGGGCCCTCGATGATGCCCTCACAGCCTGGTACTGCGGGCTGCCAGCCCACCTGGCTTATGAGCCCTGGACGAAGGACCCCTTAGAGCCCCCGGTCATAGTTGCACCAAACCGTATCATCCTTCTGACAACCTACCACTCGCTCACTGTGCTATTGCACCGGCCGTTTATCACAGCGCTCAGCAGCACAAGCAATCACAACTCCGCTGACACAATCGGAACCCCTGCCTTCTCCTGGAAGCGGTGCACAGCAGCGGCACGGCATATCACCAGTCTCGCCCTCAGCTATCAATCCATCTACCCATTGCGCAAGTCCAGCTACTTGCTCAGCTACGCTGTTTACGTCGCGTGCACAATCCATGTGCTCAACACTGCTTCGCTTTCAGCGGCGGAGAGCGACAGCAATGCACACGCGGAATCGTCTTACCTACTCAGCGCAAGCCTGAGGTGCCTAGATGCATTGGCAGTCCCAAACTCTGGGGCTGCCGATACAGCGCGGATAATTCGCAAGTTAATGACCGCCAAGGGCGTACAGGAATCGCCAAGTGAGTGTCTCTATTGTTTATTGCTGCAGATTGATCCCCAATGACACCAATTCTCTTTACTTCAGCGCCCTCGGAGGTCCAGGCGTCGACCTTTCACCGGAACCTCGATAATGGTTGGCAGTTCCCCAGTGAGTCCCCGACGTATGACGATATTGGACAGATGCAGCCCTTCCAGGATATTTTCATTCCCGGCCAGGACCTCTTGTTCGGGTTCATGAACGATAACATGCACCTTGCGGCATTTGATATGAATGATACAACCTTCTAACATGTATATGAAGATGGGAAATAGTGAATCTGCACATCGTCGTGTGGGCGTAGTGACGGACTAGGCTATTTGGCATAGAACCAATAGAGGCATAAGTACCTGTATGTAATGGACTTTAATGAAGGGCTGATACTACAGTAATAAATCCGGCTCCTCCTTCACCACCTGGTCATAGTACGGCTGGAAAGCTAGCCACATCTTATTTGCGTTACCACTCCTCCTATGTCCAAACTCTGCCTGCTCGTCGGAAATATATCTTTTCTCAAACCCAGGACACACCGCCGCATTCGCAAGCAGCTGCGCGTGGCAGCACCGATCCAACGCAATGAACAGGAACGCTGCCTCGTCAACGGTCCGCCCACAGGTAATCATGCCATGGTTTTGCAAAATCAAACTGCGGCAGGTCGGCCCCAGGGCTGCCGCGATCCGGTCGCCCTCCTCGACCGTGAGCACTGTGCCGCCGTAGCGCTGATACACAGCGAGGTCGTTGTAAAACCGCAGCGCATCTTGGTAGATCATCTCAATTGGCCGGCCGAAGCAACTGAAGGCTTTCCCGTAGACGCTGTGTGCGTGGCACGCGGCGTTGAGGTCCGGCCGGGCACGGTGAATGGCGCTGTGGATGGCGAATGCCGGGCCGTTGATGGGGCTCTGCGCGCCGTCTGGGAGAACCTCGCCGGCCTCGTTGACGAGGACAAGATCATTGACGCGGATCTGGGAGAAGTGTCGAGATAGCGAGTTAATCCAGAATAGGGACGGGTTGCCCGGGTCGCGTAGGGAGATGTGGCCAGCGACACCCTCGTCGAAGCCCTGTCTGGCGAAGACCCTGAATGCGGCGGCAAGGTGCTGCTTTAGGTGTGCGCGCGTGTCGCTAATGTTGTTGAACTTTGGAGGACTACGGAGCTCGACTTTGCCAGCTTTGTCACCTAGAAAGTGCACGTCTTGCCTCCATGATGAGGTGAAATTCGCCTGGACTGATGGGGGAGCTTCTGGTCTGTGTGCTTTCGAATCGGCCTGCGAGTGGTCAATGGGCTCGTCTGCGACAGTAGGTGGTGGCATGGCGGTGTTTTCTTGTAAGTATGTAAGGATCTTGAATCTGGATTCCTGCTTTCAGACCCCCTTATGATTGAAACGGTCAGTATGATGTTCGTCCGTATACTAAACCCCGCCGCGGCATGCGCAGTGCATCCTTCCATGGTGGAGGCCGGGAGAAATTCTGTCTCTGTTAAGGTTGTACCTTATGCACGGAGTGCTACGGCCCGTCACGGTCCGTTCAAAGTGTCGAGTATACTGCAGAATAGAGAAAGTCAGGAGTGATTTATCGGACTAAACTGCCTGGCTACCCTTACCCGTTGTGCTTGTTTGCTAAGTTGGCGCTCCCGCGATCTAAGCGATGGATCTGTAGGAGGTCTATGTAAGTTCCAACAAGGCTCATCGAGAAGTTATAAGGCAAGGTCTTGCTTGCTTGTCATTCTACAGAATCTGAGGGTCCACAGTGTGCCGTTTATAAATTCCTTCGCCCGTACTAGACAAATGTTGTGATTTCTGGTGTAGTTTCCATCATTGCAACATCGTACTCGCGAGATGGCGAGTTTGGCCGTATTTTCCTGCTGCCTTCTGTCAAGGCCAGTCTGCTAAGAGCCCGATGCTGTCGGGGTCAGGATAAGCACGTCAGATTAAGCTACAAAGGTCCCCGATGCCGCAAAAGAGCGCTGAAGGATGGAAAGTGTAAAGTTTTTCCCTATCTATGAATTGCTCATCCACGGTATTTGCTTGTCCAGATCATGGGTTGGTTGCCTGGTTCTCCACCCATATCCTCCTTGTCCTACATGGCCCCATCGCTGCGTATTATTTCGTGTGGTTAGGGCAGACATCTTGTCTTCTCCCCTTCCCCTATCGGCGTCTTTCATAGACGCCGAATGTCTCATTCACTCTCATGTCCTCCCCGAGCGCAGCTCTCTGCCAGCGATGGGCTCTACGGAGGGGATCGAAAAGCCCACGCTGCTCACCTGCACTGAGTGCCGCCGGAAACACCTCAGATGCGATGCAACAGTACCAACCTGCATCCGCTGCACCTCTTCTAGTGCGCAATGCCAGTCTCTCCCCTCCAAGCGAGGCTTGAAGAGGCGAGGTGTGCTGCACCCCGACCCGCGCCCACGCCCGCGGACACCACGCTCGCCGCCGAGCTCTGCGGATGGCTTTGTGTCTCTGCAGGCGAGTCGGATTGACTCAAGTCGCGAGGCTGATGCATTACCCCGGCTGCCCGTCCCCTTGCTTAGTAGGCCAGATGGAGTGGACTGGCAGTACGACCGAGCAATGTCGCCGGTCTATGACATCCGAGACAATCCTACACCCTCCCTGCATGCATTTGGTCAGCAAACTGCAGTCAAAGACTCTCATAGTTCAACTACTCAAGGCGCCCGCGTGCCAGAACCAGTCCCTCTTCTATCACCGCAGAGGTCGCAGTGTCCAGTGCAACATGACGATGTTTTGATCAACTTGTTCTACGCCAACTTCCATGCCGCGCACCCGATTCTCGTCCCGCGACGGCTGTATGGCTCGCAGGACTACCCGGCGTGCCTTAAGCTGGTTGTCCACTGCGTGGGCAGCCATTATTCCAATACAGCCTCGAGCGACGAACTATGCAGGCAGACCGCTGAGCTGCTGCCCCAAACCGAACAAAGCCCCGAGTTGACCCTACTCAATGTGCACCTCGTGCAAGCAAGGCTCCTCTTTTCAATTAGTCTCAACGCCCCAAATGAGATCCAGCAATCCACCACCGTGCTTGCGCAGGCTGTCTCTCTAGCGCTGACCCTTGGCATGCACAACCGGAGTTTCGCAACAGAAGGCAGCAGACAAGATTTGCACGAAGAGGAGAGTCTCCGCAGAACCTGGTGGGAGCTCTACGTGACCGATGGCTTCATGGCTGTGCTGCAGCGCAGACCAAGTTTCCGCTGCCACGAGGCACACCCAAATGTATATCTCCCATGCGACGACCACGGTGAAGAAGAAGCCGCTGTCACACAGGGGGTCGTCCCATCGGCTACGCCGCCGCCGCGCACCCTCGCCGAGTTCAACGCCCGAGCCTTCGCCCACGAGGATATCTCTTTCTCCACATTCAGCTACCGCATCGAAGCCGTGCGCCTCCTTGCCCGCGTTGTCGCCATAGCCTGGAGCCACGACGTGCCCACCGACACCCTGGACGCCCTCGACAGCGCCCTAGCCGCCTGGCCGCACCACATCGACACGGCAACCGCAACCAGGCAGCCCATGGCTGAGATCCTATTCCAAGCGCACCTCCTCGTGCAATTCGGTCTCGTATACCTGCACTTCCCGCGCAGCGACCTCGTCGTGACGGTCCCCGGCGCCGCGCACGTAGTCCGACAGATCCTTGTCCCGCCCGTGTCCGCGCCCAGCATCCACGGCGGAAAAGCCCTGGCCGCGGCGAAGCAGCTGAGCAAGCTGATCGCGGGTATGCCGGATCCGGGGGCGCCGCACAGGCATACCCCGTTCTTTGTCTGTGACGTTGTCTTTCCAGTCCTTGTGCAGCTGTCGGCGTGCTCACTGTATACCCGCAGTGGAGGTGGCAGTGTCTATAGGCCGCTGGGACATTTTCGAGACCATATTGCCCTTGGGCTGGGGATTTTGCGGACGCTGGCGCCGACGTGGGAGCTTGCGAGAGTGACGTTGCGGAGGGTGAGGTGCATGGCTGCAGAGGTGCTTTCGAGGGACAGCGAGGGGGCTGTGACCAACTCAAAGGGCCTGCTTGACGGTATGGATCAGAGGCCACCGGGTGATAGTATCACCTCCTCACGGAGAAGCGCCACCCCTCTGCATGATTTGCCGCTTGGGGATCTGCCGTGGTTGGACCTTTTTCTGTTGGGGGGGGGGGGGGGGGGGGTGATAGTGATGGTATTCCAGACTCATAACCTTGTATGGTTCCTGGTACAAGAGGAGTCTTTGCACTGCCGGTACATTCGTCTTCTCTGCTGGTCGGATCTGCGGTGGTTTGTTGATGGCCACCTAGTGCTATTACCCTGTACGTACCCGAGCGACAAGAACCACAGCTTCTAGACCAGTCAAAGGACCGTCTATCAGTTCAGAAAGCATCAGTTTCGGAGTCTGGGGAATGAGGCAACGACTTGTAATGACAGGAAAGGTTACAGCTACATTTAGGCAGTATAAAGAGGACTCTGAATAGTCATTAATAATATTATTCCATCAAAGTATCTGGCCCCTCCGCATATGACTCGAAACGGCTCCATGTGGCGCTGGTAAACATGAGCCTCATTTGACATTGCCCACTCCCCATCATCATGCTAAATCCCTTCTTCCATCCATCCATCTACCATGTCCCTTCCAGATTTGCCGCCGGAGCTAATCTCCCACATCCTCTCCTACGTCCCACCATCTTGGCATTGGGGTAACCTTGGCTGGGACAGCGATCGCTGGCGCCGCACCGTCGCGAACAATGTGCGCTGGTTTCTGCGGTTGAGGCTTGTTTGTCGTGAGTTAACATCTCCCCTTTGATTGATCTTGTCCCTTTGCAGAAAAAAGACAAAACAAAATATAAACCTTTTAGGAATGGAAATTGACTTGTGCCAGGAACATTCGATGGCCTTGTCATTGACCTCGTCCTTGCGGAGCTCCGAGCGGGGAATCTGCATCGAAGCCTCCCGCTCAAGAGGGGCGCCGCGAGACGATCCACGATCGCGTTTGTGGAGCGACTGCTTTGGGCGTTGGTTATTCGAACTGCCGCTGCGCCTCCTATGTCACACGAGAATGAAAGGTCCATTGCTCGAACGATTGTCGATGGCGCAGCGTTGAGTGCGGATTTCCTCACATGCTCAAGGGAATCGGAAACGCGGCAAAATGGCAGCAATGCCGTAGATGAGGAGCACGAGGAAGCAAACAAATTACGAGATGTCTACACAGGAGCGCTGATTTCAAGCCTTACCACTATTCTCGGTCCGAACCTCGTTCTCGACATCCTAGAACCGGGTCAGGACCACGGCATCGATATGTTCAGCCCGCTCAATGGCGACAAACAGCAATGGCACATCACCGCACTCATGGGCGCTGCATATCTTGGCCGAGTATCTGACCTCAAGCGCATTCTCTCGTTGGAAATCGACATCAACTTCGATCCGAGCGATCGCTGGCTATACCCGCCCGTCATGGCGGCCGCGGTAGCAGGACGCGTGGATGTGCTCGAGTTTCTCGCATTCCAAGGAGCCGATTTGCACGCGCTTACGGTCGGGAATGGAGATAATGCGGTACATTTCGCAGCTCTTGCTGGACATACCGTCGCTGTCGAGCGGTTGATCGACAAAGGGGTGGATTGCGATGTCGTGAACAATGATGGGGTGACACCACTGCACCGGGCTGCGTCTGCCGGACACGCAGGTGTCGTGAGGGCCTTGTTTACTGCTAAGCCAGTGGGTCTGCGAACCGAGATCAAGGACTCGCTGGGTCGCGCGGCTATACACTATGCGGTCGAGCGAGGCTACGAAGATGTCGTGCACGCGTTCCTCTCGCGCAAGGACACAGATATGGAGATCCAAGACGCAGCCCTTGTAAACCCGGTGGTGGGGCGCGTTGTCACCCCACTACTCCTGGCCGCTTTGACGGGGCGAGGTGGAATATTTCATGCCATATTAGCTCGTTGTGGTATGCCTGACCCTGAGACTATCCCCCGGCGCACGATGTGTCGTGTCGTCATTAGAGGCAATAGCCTGGCCATCACCAAGACGGTCATGAAAAGGGAATCGAAAGTGTATTCGGACGAGGACAGGAACTGGCTACTCGCTGGCGAAACTCTTTGTTGCGCTGCGGACTTGGCGAGCGACGCTGTCTTTCGGTACCTCCTCTCCTTCGAAGATGCCGAGATCCACTACGTACCCTGGAAGTCTGGACAGCCCCCAGAGCCGACCGTGCTGCGCGCCGCAATCAGCTCGAACAAGGTCGGGCACGTGCGAGCTGTCCTCGACCATCCACGCTTTGACGCAGTGCGCATCTTCTCCCCGGACACACCCAAACGTTCACCGCTCCATTACCCAACGCACCCAGATGGCCTCGACCCAGCTATCATGGAAGCCCTCCTTGCGCACCCGGCCTTTGATGTAAATGTACAAGACGAGTTCGGACGAACCCCTTTGCACCACGCCGCCTTAACCGGCCAGATCGAATTGGTGAAGCTCCTCCTTGCGCACCCCGGGGTCGACATTAAGCGGGTCGATGCACAGGGGAAAACGCCGCTCTGTGAGGCCGCGGAGAGGGGTCATGTAGCTGTCGCAAGGGTATTCCTTGAGATGGCGGGACCAGTAGCTTGGGATGCGACACCAATCGATAAGTCACCGCTAGCGTTTGCTGTATCTGGGGCAAAGGTCGATATGGTGCGGGTGTTGCTCGAGCCGCAATATCGGATTCCGCGGGACGTGGTACTTCTTGAGAAGGGCAAGGCTGAAAAAATCATCACACAAAACAAGGCTGACTTGGCGGAGTGGCAGAGAGGGGTGTGGGGCGAGAAGGCGGATTGGTGGTTTGGGAATGAGGTGTTTCGGGAGGTGTTCCTGGAGAGTGTTGAGCTTGGGGTTGTTCTCCTGCATGAGATGATAAGCAGTATGTCGATGAGACTGGAGGAGGAGAAGGAAAACGAGCAATGAGCCCTACCGGGAGCCAATCCCATCTTTTCTGCCGACAGCAGGTGTACGAGGTGATACGTGTGGGGGATGGGCCCAAGCAGGATATACAGATGGTGATGGTGTGCCTGCTCTCTGGCGAGGGCGGAATATTCTCATCGGCTGCTTGTACCTACCTCAGCTGGAACGAAGCGAGAGAACTTCTGAAACCCCTTAGCATGTCCACGCCAGGAACAAGAAGAACCCAGATACCTCTATCCCACAAGCGGCGGGCAGTTGCAGTGCGACTGCCCGGTGCGGAGCAGTTAGGGTTTTGCTGGGTTGTCCTG